>APFE031249555.1:3239-74797 GCA_000404065.3 Pinus taeda
GAAGTCATAGGCCCATCAACGTTTGTGTTGCAGGATTTAGCAGGTAGAAAGGATTCTTTGCCTGTTAATGGACAGATCCTGAAAATATACTTTCCATAGAGGATTACTCTTCTAATTTTTGTAGGATAGTTTTTTGTTTTTCTTCTTTCTTATAAATAAAACCAGTTGTAGATGGGTACTACCGGAGTTCACTTCAAATGGACACCAAATTCTCTGTTAGATTTTGATTTTTTGCTTGTACAAATAGTATAAATTTTCGAAAAATATGATCTTTATTATTGACAGATAGAGTCCAACTTTAGCCTAGATATGATACTAGTTCCAACTTCAAAATTTTTTATGAAAGAAACCTTTGGCAAAAAAATTGTTTTATATCAGCACAGTGAAAGGTATCAATAATAAAATGAGTATTCTCTGTAAAACTGTTGTTTTCAAACTCTATTATTATCGTCCAGAGCTTTCTTAAGGGAAAACAATGGTTTCCTCCCTGCTAAAGAAAATCGCAGCATTCAGAGAAACAATCCGAGAAAACACTGTATCTCAAAGAATAAGAGGTCTCATCACGAGCCGGCTTACCATGATCACAGTTATTATAACTTGCTGACTTTGCCAATACTGTCCACCAAAACAGGGCAACGACTTAAGATTGTTGCAATCAAAAGACAAGGGGTCTCATCACGAGCCAGCTTGTTCAGCAAAAGTGTAAATCAAGTGAATGACTATGTCATAATTTGGCCACCAAACCAAGACATTGTTCTTTAGAGAATAAAAAATAAAAAGTATCAAAATGGGTTTTTCTCTGAAAAAGTTGTAGATAGTCTTAAGCAGGATAAAGGATCATTGCTGGGTAACAGGTAACCCTGTCGAGGCTATGGACGCCTGCTGGTAGCAGAGGCTCTACCTACGGTAAATGAGCATATTTTAAAGGGCCAGCATAACAGAGATGACCTCATTTTATCTTTAAAAAACCAAGCAAATGGCTGACGTAAATGCAAGGACTAAACCTCAGGAAGCGAACGATTGGAATAGAGAAAGGTTGAAACAAAGTATCATTGATAGGATAAGACATAATGTACTCTATCTGTCCATAACAAAGTTTAGACTTATGAAAATTTTTCTGTTTCGGAAGTTGAAATTCAATAGAAAATCAGAGATAACTGGTTCTTCCTAGTGAATCGCCATTGTTGTGGTCACCAACAACCCCCCTCTTTGTTTGATATTAGAAATAACACCAAGAAAATAGGGGACCCTTAATAAAAATTCAAACAAACATATCTAGGAACATTTTTGTTTTTTCCTTAGAATTTTCTCAAAGCAAGAAAACATTTCTTTTATGGGCATAACAAACCACAAAGAAACAATGCGAAATTCATCACATCGCATTCACCATAAGTGCTCTTAAATGAAAAACTTAAGAAATCTCCGACGGCCGATGTGCGACGTCGCATATCGCAACATCACGTAAAGTAGCACACAATGACTAGAATCTGCGATATGCGATGATCCGATATTGCGATGCCACGATACTATAACACAAATCTGCGACCTGCGATCTGCGATAAGCGCGAATTTTCCTCGGCACAGTATTCAAGGAAAGTTGCCCATTAATCAAAATTAAGCGCGCGCCTTAGAAAAATGAATTAATGATTGTACGAATGACTGCTTTTTGTTTTTCAAAGATTCATTTCACTATGAATGTCATAATTATGCACACATAAGATTTGAAGCTTTCATGTCAATATTTATTACCATTACTCTTTTCCTTTGTGCAAACAATAAAACAGGAAATAACATGAAGCAATATTGCAGGAAACATCTAAGGAAAAGGGGAAAGCACCAATGCTCGGAGAACACCGAAGAATTCTCCTCAGAAATGGGTGTTGTATACGATAGAACAACATATGTTGATGCCAATAAGTCATCTAAAGCTCAGAATCAAAGGCGCACAAAAGCAGCATGATTACAAAAAGACCTGAAACTTACACACCAGAAAAGCCTGGCATGAAGAACGGAGGCAGTTTTCAACCCAGAGAATTTCTCAGAAAGTAAAGTCTTCTGACTCATCAAGTCATTCGCAAAAACAAAAACCGAAATAGCAAAAGCAGAACCAGTTTGAGGGAAATTTGAGTTATTACCAAGTATACACCCAGTCAGTGGGAGATTCTCTAAAATATCTTATAGTTTACCAGAAAGTGGTGCCAGCTCTTGTTACTTCTATTTTTATAGCACACACGGAAGGGGAGGGCAACCAGCCGACTCTCCCCAGTCAAATGTTGCATGCTTACAACACTAAGGAGAAAATACAGAAATAGTTCAGAGTCAAATTTAATTTTTAGAAATAGTTTGCTTTATCAGAAGGACGATCATTTGAAAACCAGATCCTAAATTTATTAAATCAAGTTAATTAGCTAGTAGTATTTAAACCCTTCTCATGCATTTAGAGAAGGGTCCGGAGATTTGTCAAAAACTCGTCCTCAGAACATACACTTTTGCGCCCTCGGAGGTGGTTTTGATGAATGGATGGATCAAGGTTTATTAATGTTTGCATTTGATATCTGCTACTGATGTTGCACTTCTGTACTCTTAGTAGATGTTAGAGCAAGGAGAGATAAATCATTGTTGCTTAAATCTTATGAGTGGAACCAGTCATAAAAGGTACTTTTATCTCTTGACTATTCCTACTTATGTTCTTTAAGTGATTTATAGTTTCAGTTGTTTATATGTCATTGTATGAATGTATGGGTTATCATTTGGCACTTTTGTACGGTGGAGTCATATTGTTTGTATCTGACATATGAATAATTTATTATGCGATATGTTGTTCACAACTGTTTTGTTTAACTTCTTATGCAAAATAGTTTATCTTTAATGATTTCTATTCTTATGATAGCTGAATGATCTTTATTACCAGTTATTGTTCGAAATCTTTTTAGATCGCATAATAGGAGATATATACCCCGGGTTAGTGTAGATTAGATGTATTGTTTCTCACTAGATTATAATAGCATAGAGTTAGTTTAAAGGGTCTGAATTAGATTAGCTTTAAATTCCTCTTAGATCAGCATAGTTCAAACTCTACACACACACATACACCCAAGGTTGGGAAACTGGTCCCGTCATCCCTAGTCGGACCCGCTATACCAAACGGATAAGGAGCTGCCAACCAAGGTACGGACCGGGTGGGTATCCCCCTTGTTGTCGACCCGATTTTCAGGGCTTCAACACAATGTCAAACATCTCCCTTTTTTTTCGTTAAATCTTCAATATTAGCAAGTTTTCGGGATGAAAAACAAATTAACAATTTCCTACAGATGGAAGAAGTTTTTGTTAGTTCTCAAATTGATGATCTGTTTTATGAAGATGATTAGGAAATGCATGAAACCGAATTATAGGTACTACAACTGAAGGATAACTAAATTCCAAGAGGTCTATTACCCTTAGAGGAGATGTTTGATCATGATGATGTTGCATAGAAACCAACAATGATGCCAACTGAAGTAGGAGTAGAAGACCTTAATATTGGCATGCCTGAGAAGCCAAGAATGGTTAAGATATCAAAGTCTTTGAGTCCATAAATGAGAGGTAAATATGCAACACTTGTGACTAAATTTGTTGATGTTTTTGCATGGGATTACACGGATTTGAAGGTTTATGACAAGAGCATAATTCAACATACCATTCCCATAAATCTCGATCAGAAGCCTTTCCACCAGAAGCTTAGAAGGATGAATCTGAAGTTTCTACCCTCTATTGAAAAGGAAGTAAATAGGTTGTATACTGCTAGTATTATTGTCCCTCTCCGTTTCTCAAATTGGATGTCAAATTTAGTACTGGTAAGAAAGAAGACAGGTGAGATCCGCTTGTGTATTGATTTCCACAAATTGAATAAAGTGTCATTGAAGGACAAAAATCCAATTCCAAAGATGAATCATATCCTACAGAGGGTGGTTAGTTCTTCCAGGATGTCATTGTGAGATGGATATTTAGGGTATAAGCAGATCTTTGTTCATTTGGATGACCAAGAAAAGACAACTTTCATGACACCCTCAAGTACTTTATGTATGTTAATATTCCCTTTGGGTTGAAGAATGCAAGAGAAACTTTTCAGCGAGTGATGGATATCGCATTTGCTAATGAGAAGGATGTATTGTTGGTCATTTATCTCGATGACATAACAATTTTTTCCATGACAGGTGAAGAGAACTTGCAACATTTAAGGACAATCTTCCAAAGGTGTAGAAAATTTGGCATATCACTGAATCCAAAGAAAAGTTTATTTTCTATGGAGGAGGGAAAATTACCCGGTCATATTATATCTAAAGATGTCATCCGAGTGGATCCTTCAAGGATTGAGGAGATTCAAAAACTGGATTTTCCTAGAAATAAGAAGGAAATTCAATATTTCAATGGTAAGATCAATTTTTTGAGGAGGTTTATTCCTAACCTTGTTGAACATTTAAGGGAAATCACTAATATGTTGAAGAAAAGTAACGAAGTGAAATGGTCCAAGGAGATAAGAAAATCATTCAATTAAGTCAAGTTTTCATTGTCCCATGCTCTTATCCTTATTAGCCCATATTATACACTATATTTTCTCATCTTTTCCTTTGCCTCTGAACATACATTTTTTGTTGTCCTCATGCATAAGAAAGATCAGAAAATAGAGCAACTAATTGCCTTCTTTAGTAGAATAATAAGGGATGGGACTCTTAAATATTATGTCAATAAAAAACAGGCATTGGCACTAGATAAATATTTGAAAGGCTTTCATGTTTATATCCTTCATTCCCATATTGTTTCCTATGTTCTGAATGTTGTTGTCAAAGATGTGTTAATGCAGAGTGATCCTGAAGGCAGGTGTGGTAAGTGGATAGATGCTATGCTGGAATATGACTTAGAAATCAAACCTACAAAGCTAGTCAAAGGACATGGCTTGGCTAAGCTTATGGCAGAATCTAACTTACATGCCTCGGACATCAACCTTATTGCTGCACTTTCCGAGGAGCAAGTGGTTGATTCATTTCCTCAGGTATCTCAACTTTTTACTTCATCGCCATGGTATTTAGATATAGTTCATGTGCTGCAACATTTAAATCCTCCACTGGGTGTGACCAAGAGAAAAAGTAGATCTTTGAAATTGAAAGCTCTAAAGTATCATATTCTTGATAATGCTTTATATTCGAAGGATTCAAGAGGGGTTTTATTGAACTGTTTGGTAGAAATTGAAGCTAAAGAAGTGATAAATGATTTCCATAAAGGTGATTTTGGTGGTCATATTTTCTGGAAAACTACAACAAATAAGATATCGAGGGTTGGTTTCTATTAGCCGAGTTTGTTTTTTGATGTATATAAAATAGTCATGATTTGTCATCAGTGCCAAATTTTTTAGGGAAAGAGAAATTTGTTACCGATTAACTTGCAGCCAATTTTAGTCCAACAAACCTTTCAACAGTGGGGGATTGACTTCATTGGTGAGATTAATCCTCCATCCACATCTCAGCATAAGTGGATACTTACTGTCACTGACTATTTCACAATGGATTGAGACCATTCCAACAAGACAAGCTACAAACAAGGTAATTATTTAGTTTATGGAGAGTAATATTTTGTCCCGTTTTGGCTACCCACAGAAAATCAATACTAAGAATGCAACAACTTTCAAATCTAGAAAGATGACAAATTTTTGTGATAAATATCACATAAGACTCAGGAATTCGACAACATATTACCCTCAAGCCAATGGGATGGCAGAATCATTAAACAAATCACTGGTAAACATAATCAAAAAGTTCTTGGAAGAGAACAAAAGGAATTGGCAAAAAAAGTTAATCAATGTTCTATGGGCAGATAGAGTGAGCATAAAGAAATCTATCTGCATGTCTCCTTTTAATCTAGTCTATGGTATAGATAATGTGTTTCCAACTTCCCTAGAAGTGTCGATGATGAAAATTCTACAAGAGGTTGATAATGAGCCAAATGATATTCAACGGAGAATCAATCAAATGATCCACTTACAGCAGTCCATGGAAGAATTTTTTCCACAATACTTCAAAGCTCTAGGAGAAGATTAAGAAGAATTATGATAAGAAAACAAAGGCTGATGATTTCAATTTGGGAGATGTTGTTCTCTGATGCGATGCCCGAAATGAGGATAAAGGAAAACATGGTAAGTTTGACAATCTATGGAAAGGACCCTACAAGATTGTAGCATTCAGAGGGAAAAATGCTTACTTGTTAGAAGATCTTGATGGGCAAGCACTTCGAGGAGGACCGGTGAACGGTAGACTCCTCAAACATTATTTCAACCTAATCTTGTAGAAAAGTTTTCATTTCCATTGTAATAACATTTTTATTTGTTGTCAAGAAATGAAGGAGTTGTCAAAGAAGTTTGAAGCCCGAAGAGAAGGCCATAAGGCTTCTATTATCAGTTGTTGTTTTCTTTCTAAAGTTGTAAATTCAAGTTAGTTTAAGTTTTTCTTAAGTTTAGTTAGTCAATCATTTGAATGACAAGTGTTTTAATTTGACTCCATTTCCCAATGGATGAGGCTACCTGGTCTACGGTGTTCTTGACGCCTCCAAAAGGAGCTTCCATCCCCAGATGGAGCCAATGTTACTGTCTATGAGTCACCAGTGATCAAATGTACTCTTTCCATGTGGTTGATAGGGTCATTAGGTCAAATTGTTATATTTTCAAATAAAATTTGATACCTCTTGGTTGTCAAATGGTCATTCGTTATTGTCTAGGTCATTGCTACTCCCTCCACTTTCTCAAGGTCATCATCACCCATCATGGTCATGTCATCATCCCCCATCCTAGGTCATCAAAAGAGTTAATGTGTCATAATATAGTTCATGGTCTAAGATTCCCCTTTGATTGTCATCAAGATATTAGTCATCAATATCTATTTAGGGAGTCATGTCATCCAATTAGTCATCATCATGGGACTTAGCAATTAGGGAAAAAAAATCAAAGTAACATTTCCTTTTGAATAAATAATGTTGCAGTCAAATCACATCACTAGTCATTTTATAAAAGGTACATATGGTGTCATTCAACCACCAAGGCAAAGAATCGAGTTTCAAGCTAATAAAGGGTACCAAAGAATTCAAAAACTTCATTTCATCCTCTAAGAGATCATCTCTACCATCGTGCCTCATTATAGCCATCGGGCCTTCAAAGTTCCATCACCGCTGATTTTTTAGGTTTAGAGGTCAAAGAAAGAAAGAAAGGGCTCATTTCTCATTCAATAAGCTTCAAACACTCTTTCACAAGTAAGTAAAAATTTCATCAACCCTCTAATGTAGTATCTTCCCTTTGAAAGTGATTAAATCCCCTCTCCTAGGGTTTCTACTGCGTTGTCAAGTTTTAATGGTCTTTGCTTCATTTCAAGGAGAAGTTCCCTAGTTTTTTTTCCCAAATACACTTGTATACACTTATTAAACCCTCCCCAACCATTTCCCATACCTATTTCCCTCATCCCATCAATTTTCCCCAAAATCCCACCCCTCACTGCGCTTTTGTTGCATTTCTTGGTTTTCACTGCGTTTTTCATTTTTTCCCCTTCTTCGCTCACGCATTCTAAGAAATTTCACTTCCAAAGTATCCCTAACATCTACCCCTACCAAAACACAGTTCTCCCGTGCACAACTAGATATCTTCAACTAGTAATAGCTTGCTTGTCTACTCCAAACCAAAATAGCATTACCACACCAATATCAACACTCACACTAGCTTGTGCTTGGGAAGAAGGGAGGTTTATATAGGAAATATGGATGGGAGATGGATCCTCTTCTCATGGGAGAAGCAATTATCCCTTGACGTAGTTCCATCATTATAGGGGAAAGGAGCCCAAACTGTCATCCTTGACCGCATCCGGCCAAACCATTTACCAAACTTTCGTTACGGAGCTTCTAGAGCTAGAAGCTTCTACTCTAATTTAAAAAACTTTCCATAACAGGACTGGTGCGACTAGAACATAGCTCGGTCGCACCATTCGATGCGAGGAGTAGTTCTAATCTCTACATATCGGCACAGGGAAGACAAAGGTCATTAGCGCTAATCCGAAAACTGGGAAAAACAGAAGTTTCAAGGGAAATGGTGCAAAAGGAAATTTATCTGCTCAAGAAGACGGACATAATGGGAGTTTCTTCAATGAAGAAGAAGCATGAGGGGTTCACTGTAGAGGTCCTCTAGGATCAAGGAATGGGGAGTATAGGGACAGTGACAAAATTCTATGTAATAGATGCCCCCTAAAGCGTGAAGGTCGAGCTAGAGTGAGGGATGAAATGCTTTATAAATCAGTGCAGGGAACAAGTCTGTCGTCAGAAAACCTGCAAGAAAGTACAAATACATATACATAAACTGAGATCTCTATCAAATGATACATGAATCATAGCATGGATGCAGCCATCTAGAGAATGATCATGTAAATGGATCCAGGTATGGGCGCAGCCATCCAATAATGAGAAGGATCACATATGATAACCCATGGTCTGGTTGCAGCCAACCATCTGAGAGAGACATGTATATCATCACAACCATGCCACACCACTTTGCAACCTGGACTTTTGTGATCCGAGTCCAGGTTCTTGCGCTCCAACACGACCCGATCAAAGTACATATCCTAGCATGTGAATAGATGTGTTGATGTCGAACATGCTAGAAAGTTGTTTGATTAATAGTCAATGATGTAAATTGTTAACAAGCGTGAGAGAAACCACCAATAATGACAATGGTCCTCAAGGTACTATCAGCGCAATCCACGGAATGTGAATAGAGGAGCTAAAGTCGAACACCCGTGAAATCACTCGATTGAAAGCCAATGATGTAAACTTGTCATCGAGTGTGAAGAACTTGCCATTAGGGCATGCAAGCTCTAAGGTACTGGAAGGGAGTCTCTGGGTCAACTTCCCGGAAAATGAGTTGAATTCGATAGAAAGCGATTGTGTCGAAGGAGGGCCATAATGAATCCCACATCATTGATGTGAGACAAGAGGATGAAAAATGATTTTGGATGATACAGAGAAACAGAGGTAAGTGTAATTGTAGAAGGACAACTCTTGAACATATCGGTGACACAACTGGAAGTTTGGTAGCTTTTGGATCCATGGGATCAATGGTCATAATGACGTGGTAGAGATCAAATGGAAGGAAAAAATGAATGGCCCAAACTCAGGAAGGTCAATGATGCAAAGAAGGATGTCCCAACCTGACATGAAAAGAGTGTCATGTTCAAGAGTGAGCTGCCGACACGACTGATAGATTTCCAAATTTTCCCACACCATTTCTGGCAGGTAATCCAATTATTTTTTAATCGCAAGCTTGAAGGGGATAGCATATGCTTGCACTGTAAGTTCATCCTTCGGATGAATCCGACCTAGTCAGTTTAACGAGCCTTAGGAAGGAGAAGCTTATGTTCATCATGGTGGCGAATCTGATGTCGTTTAATAGTTTAACAAGTCCAACAAAGGTGTAACTCGATATCTTTTTCATGTTTATAGAGTTTGAAAAAGACATGTAAAAGAAAACTCCACATGGTCCCTTTTCGTACATTTGTGTCTCTCGAGCCCAAAAAGGTAGAAAACAATACTTGAGAGAACCGCTTGACCATTTTAGTCAAGGAGTACCTTTTTCGTAAATAGTGCCTCCCAGCCCGAAAAAGGGCTAAACTTATACTGGTCGCATGATGTTTCACATCCATTAACGAGTTCGAAACAACAAGGGATCGACTATAATTTCATTTTTAAAGGGTTGGAAAAGAGCTGAAAGCGGACCCCTCGTTTTTATTCTATTTGACGAGTCAAAAAGGGAAAAAATACTTGACAATCTTTTCATATGAGTTTAACGAGCTAAGAAAAGAGCTGAAACGTGACTCATCATCATCGTTGAACATCCATCACCTATCGCTGCACAAGTAAGGTAAAGTGTATTATTGAGTCCTTGAGGGAAAAATAGGTCAAAATATTTACAAAACCTAATATTTTCATGAAAAAATGAATAAAAAGGAAAAAGTAAATATATTTTTATCATTTACCATTTTACCTTTGTTGTGAAGATTTTTTACCCACTTTTTCCCTAATTGTTCCAAAGTAGACTACAGGAGATTCGGGAGGTCAATCGACGAGCCGTCAGTTCTAGGTAATAGCCGAAGCCCTGAGCTCCATTCCCATGCTATTTATTCCTACTTTTAGCCATTTTTTTTGGATTTTTAGGGAGGTTTTTGAAAATATTTTTCGCCCTCAGTTGGCGTGATTTCTGGGCACGGAATCGCGCCGACTGAGGGTGATGCCCGAAAATCACATCAGCTGAGGGTGATGCCCGGAAATCATACCATCTGAGGGTGATGCCTGGAAATTGCGCCGGCCGAGGGTGATTAGCAAATCCATTTGTGCTGATTGGGCAACTATTTTTAAAACAGGCATGTTGGCGCTGTGGATAGGGAAAAAAACTAACCGTTTAAATTTGAATTTAATGTGCCAATGATGGTTATTGACTCAAATTAATGGCTTTTGCAGCAGAGAATCACCGAGAATCGTGGATTGGAAGGAGCGAGAACATGAAGATGTTGACACTCAGGCAACGAATGACCCAAATTTCCTAAGGCTTTAAGGGCTTGCAGGCTCCTCAAATTCTTCCTTACACCAAGGATGCGGGCCCAACTTGAGTTGCTTCAACACCTGATAAGCATTTGGGACATTAATCGGGAAATTTTAGTCATTAGCGACCAGTGGCAGGATTTGACAACTTCAGATATTTATTTCATCACTGGAATGTCTCGCAAAGGTGAGCTAGTGAACTTATATGGGTCACGTCTGATCGGGGAAAGCATATCTTCCCTGCTTGTCAAACACTGCCCTGAGGCCCTAAAATCCAAGAGTGGGAAGATAGAGATTTCCAGTGTGTGGGATTTGACATTGAGGGTGCTTGTTTTGACTATCAACAAAGTGGCGGGGTCCTAGGTGGAACATGAGACTAACAAGTCGAAGTTCCTTTATGATATTGATTGCACATCTCCTACGATCTTCAATTGGGCAGAGGCCATGAAGATGAACATCAAGCACCAGTTTTCCAAGGCCAAGGCGGGGAACCTGAAGCAATTCGGCTTTGGATCTGTACTTGTGACCTTCTTCCTGGAACGAGTACCATTGTTCCAGTATCATCTAACTGAGGTAGATCCTCCTGTCCCACGCAATCCGTGGATGGCCCGCTGGAGTTGTTTGATGCCCAGGATCACTAGGGGTCAGCATATGTCATACCTACCTGCATTCTTTTCATGGCTATGACAATAGAAGATCGTCGTGGAGGACTAGCCATACAACGACACTGATTTCCATGGAGATCCAGATATGCCCTTACCAGATGGAGAGGACTTCGATGACGAAGGAAAAAAATCAAATTTTTAATTTTGAGATTTTTTTATTTTTTTTGGTATATTTGTGCTTATAAAATTTCCCTTATGTATGCAAATGTTGGACTAGAGCGGCCAACTGGGATGTCCCCGATAGCTAGGCAAGTCCCCCGCCCTATTGATGTTGTCACCCCTTATCAGGAAGGAAGTGACAACAAGGAGGTGATCGCAAGGAACCTTGAAGGGTTAACTCACAGTATCTCAGAGTATGCTCGGATTGGAAACATGCCTCGTTGGTACCAGAGACACACGGTGGGAGTCACAGATCGGATCCATCGATTGCTGAGTCGTGTTGTACGAGTTGTTTCGTGCTACCATGACCACCATGTTGATTAGTTCCTAGGTCCAACACTTACATATTTTTTGAGATCCGTGCGCCACGGATGTATGAGGCTTACAAGCCGCCGATGTTATTTTAGGCACACATATTATTTTTTGGGGTTTTCATGTATCAAACAATATCACCATATATATATCTATATATATATATATATATATATATATTATATATATATATATATATAAATATATATAGATGTTTTATTTTCCTGTCTATTGTGGTACAAATGATGTGTCTTATCTTTTACATGTTTTGTAAATGTCTATCCAACACGTAATTAGCTAATGCATTTGTCAATGTATTCATGTGTCTAGGAATATGATGATATGTAATATAATCAAAATGTCTTTCCAATAGACGGATACAGAGATACATTCTCAATATTTGAGGGTTCCTGATGGAATATTTCCTATTGAGTTGAAGGATGACAAGTTGTGAATCCAGGTTGACAAACAATTGTATGATGCCCAGAGCGATGGATTTTGAAAACAGTTTGATGACTGCACTGTATTCAACAATGTTTTTGGTTGTACGACCTATGCAGATACCTTAAAGATCAATCAACTCACCGTTAGGGTCATAGATAGCCTGTTAGGGGCTAAATCTACCTCAAGCTGAGAAAGGTAGGATCTAGGGTAACATCAAACCATGCTTAACCTGGTAGCTAGCCCTACCAGGTTGGGAGAGGGCTCTCTCCTTGTCAATCTTAACAAAATATGATCAATGAGGCTTGAGATGACTGATGTGAAGACTGATTTTAGGCTAGGTATGTGTTCAAAAGAGTTTGTTTGAATTTGATGATGTTTTGTTGGCTCAAATGTGAAAGGCAGATTTGGGTCTAGGGAATGAGGCTCAGTTTTGCAGAGATCTCTATGGGGCGAGGTAGGAAAATGGTTTGGTACTTCAAATTAAGTGAGATGGAGAGCTTTTAGATTGGTGAGGAGTTGAAGAGGGCATGAAAGTCCCAGGGATCCTCTTCAAACAGCTGAAAACATAAATAACTAAAATATCCACTAACTGATCTCTAACTTCTTTTAAAACTTCACAAAATGTAGGGTTTGCCACATACCCTACCATTTTATTTTAGTGCATGAATGGATCAGTGAGAACTGGAATCTCTAGATTGAGTTGGAGTCGCCAGGTGAATGTTTTAGCCTTCATATGTGTCTGGCTGTTGTCCACCATCAACAATCAGATCTACAACTTGAATGATCTTTCCTGGAGAAGATCTATCACCTCTTCCCCAGTTTAATGTATTGGGGTAATTTGCAAGTCAGATGTTCAGTTCATAAACTAAACCAGAGATTGACTGAAGCAACATTCATCTACTATGCACTTGCAGAGCAAGATCAGTTCGAAGGCTACCTGGCTAACTTCAGGCTCCGTCTATAGTTTATAAAGCAAATAGCATTAACAAACAAATAAACTTTTCTTCCCCAGCATGGTCGCCACTATGTTAGGGCCTAAATATACCTCACGTTGAGAAAGGTAGGATCTAGGGTAACATCAAACCACGCTTAACCTAGTAACTAGCCCTACCAGGTTGGGAGAGGGCTCTCTCCTTGTCAATCTCAGCAAAATATGATCAATGAGACTTGAGATGACTGATGTGAAGACTGCTTTTAGGCTAGGTATGTGTTCAAAAGAGTTTGATTGAATTTGATGACGTTTTGTTGGCTCAAATGTGAAAGGCAGATTTGGTTTCGGGGAATGAGGCTCAGTTTTGCAGAGATCTCTATGGGGTGGGTTTGGAAAATGGTTTGGTAGTTCAAATTGAGTGAGATGGGGAGCTTTTAGACTGGTGAGGAGTTGAAGAGGGCATGAAAGTCTCAGGGATCCTCTTCAAACAACTGAAAACGTAAATAACTAAACAAAACCCTAGGTAGAGCACTGCAAATCAATGAATTCTACCTTTATCCTTGTTTCATTTAGTTAAGATGAACAGAGAGAGATAATAGCATGCATAAAACACATGTAAACTTTCAATTACATAAGGAAACACAATACCAAATCAAGTTGCCACAAGAATCCCATAAAGTGCTGCAAACCATGGTCTATTCCTTTGCCAAATTGCTGAAATGAGTATACAATAAAGCTCCAAGCTTTCCCAAAAGTCCAACCTTCTGCCAAAATCCAACCCTTACACTATGAAATTCATAAAATATATACATTTTTTCATCCTTGAACTAAGGGAATTGAGCTCAACCATTTTCTTCAAATTAGAATCAGTTACATTAAACTTGGGCCGAATTTCTAAAAATAGGTGTTGAAGATGAACTCGTATCTCCTAAACCACAAAACCGGTTACAAAAATGAAAGAGGTTTTGTAGATAAGGTCATGTTGGAGAAAAACCTCTCTCAAATTTGGGAAATTCGTTTCCAGTTGCTCGAAATCTGTTCCACAAAATCATCTCTAAAACAAAAAATCATTAAAAATTTAAATCTGTGAAAATGAGTTGTAAATATCTAGTCACATATCCCAATTCGTGACACCTGTGAAAAAAATGAAAGAGATTTTTGTTATATGGCTCGTGATTAACAAATTCATCCTTGGGTTTTGCAAAATTACTTTCCATCTGTTGTAAAATGGCCCCGCACTAAAATGACTAAAACAGTAAAAGATATGAAAAATTTGCTTTGTTTTAATGTAAGCTCCGAATATCACTGTATATCTCCCACATGGTAGCACCTGTGCATAAACTGAAGGAGGTTTTTGTTATTTGGTATGTGATGAACAAAAACCTTTCAATTTTGAAAAATTCCTTACCATTATTTCACAAACTGATTTTGTACTAAACTTGTCATTGTGTGTAGCAACTGACCTCAAAACATGCATAACCAAGAATCACTCATTCATTTTGATCATATCTTCTAATCCGAGAGCCGGTTACGGCAGTGCGATATACCATTGGAAATATTTTTCCGAGATCCTTCTAACGGACACACTTGTGACATGTTTTGTGCTCAAAATCATGTGCAAAACATCTAACAAAACTAGACATAGTAAGAGCTCATGTTGATCCCTGATGACAGGCTGCGAAGACTGGAACTAACATCAGCTCCATTAGGGATGGAAGCTCCTTGTAGGTGTCAGGAACACCATAGACCAAGTGCCTCATCCATTGGGCATAGATGGTTAAAAACCTGCAAACCCAAAACAACTCATACCAATCCAAAAACATATACATACTGCAACCTCTACGTAAACAAATACCGAAAACTGAAATGTTCCCTGAAGCAGCTTATTTATGTAAAAATCTAACCTACTTTGCTGCAAAATTGATAGATCAAGTAATGTTGTAATGCCAGATCAACCAATCAAGTAACTATGACAAGGATGCTTCTTGAAAGTGCTTCAACCAGGACACAAATGTAAATGCTGACAGCCATACATGCACATAATGAGTCTGGTTATGTAAAAGACAATTTGATCTATCATTCAAACTAAAAAAAAATCCATGTACGTTACAATAGGATCGAAAAAACAAGACTCTATTTGCTGCCCCAACTCCTCAATACATGCTTCCAGCTGCAAACTGTCAATGCAAATATCCACGGGCAGCTCTATTGTTTCTTGTTTTGAAGGAGGGAGAGTTTCCAAGAACTTTTTGGGATCTCGGAATTCATATGATTGGATCTGATCATTTAAATACTAAATCTCCTTCTCAAATTTTTCAACAACTAACTCAAAGAAACCAGCTTTAGCTTTAGGAGGAAACTTCAAAGATCTCAAAAATTGAAGCATGACAATGAAAAATACTTCATCACTTTCAATATCCACTAACTGATCTCTAACTTCTTTTAAAACTTCACAAAACACAGGGTTTTCCACATACCCTACCATTTTATTTTAGTGCATGAATGGATCAGTGAGCACTGTAATCTCTGGATTGAGTTGGAGTCGCCAGGTGAATGTTTCAGCCTTCATATGTGTCTAACTGTTGTCCACCATCAACAATCAGATTTGCAACTTGAATGATCTTTCCTGGAGAAGATTTGTCACCTCTTCCCTAGTTTAATGTACTGGGGCAATTTGCAAGTCAGATGTTCAGTTCATAAACTAAACCAGAGATTGACTGAAGCAGCATTCATCTACTATGCACTTGTAGAGCAAGAGCAGTTTGAAGGCTACCTAGCTAACTTTAGGCTCCGTCTATAGTTTATAAAGCAAAGAACACTAACAAACAAATAAACCTTTCTTCCCCAGTATGGTCGCCACTATGTTAGGGCCTAAATCTACCTCAGGCTGAGAAAGGTAGGATCTAGGGTAACCTCAAACCATGCTTAACCTGGTAGCAAGCCCTACCAAGTCATCTCAGCAAAATATGATCAATGAGGCTTGAGATGATTGATGTGAAGACTGATTTTAGGCTAGGTATGTGTTTAGAAGAGTTTGATTGAATTTGATGATGTTTTGTTGGCTCAAATGTGAAAGGCAAATTTGGGTCCGGGGAATGAGGCTCAGTTTTGCAGAGATCTCTATGGGGCGAGGTAGGAAAATGGTTTGGTACTTCAAATTGAGTGAGATGGAGAGCTTTTAGACTAGTGAGGATTTGAAGAGGGCATTAAAGTCTTAGGGATCCTCTTCAAACAGCTGAAAACATAAATAACTAAACAAAACCCTAGGTAGAGCACTGCAAATCAATGAATTCTACCTTTATCCTTGTTTCATTTAGTTACGATGAACAGAGAGAGATAATAGCATACATAAAACACATGTAAACTTGCAATTATAGAAGGAAACACAATACCAAATCAAGTTGCCATAAGAATCCCATAAAGTGCTACAAACCATGGTCTATTCCTTTGCCAAACTGCTGAAATGAGTATACGATAAAGCTCCAAGCTTTCCCAAAAGTTCAACCTTCTGCCAAATCCAACCCCTACACTATGAAATTCATAAAATATATACATTTTTTCATCCTTGTACTAAGGGAATTGAGCTCAACCATTTTCTTCAAATTACAATCAGTTACATTCAACTTGGGCCGAATTTCTGAAAATAGGTTTTGAAGATGAACTCATATCCTCTAAACCACAGCACCTGTTACAAAACTAAAAGATGCTTTTGTAAATAAGGTCATTTTGGAGAAAACCTCTCTCAAATTTGGGAAATTTGTTTCCAGTTGCTCGCAATCTATTCCACAAAATCATCTCTAAGACAGAAAATCATTAAAAAATTTAATCTGTGAAAATGAGCTGTAAAGATCTAGTCACATATCCCAATTAGTGACACCTGTGAATAAAATGAAAGATGTGTTTGTTATATGGCTCGTGGTTAACAAAATTCTCCTTAGGTTTTGCAAAATTACTTTCCATCTGTTGCAAAATGGCCCCGCACTAAAATGACTAAAACAGTAAAAAATATGAAAAATTTGTTTGTTTTAATGTAAGCTCCAAATATCATTGAACATCTCCCACATAGCAGCACCTGTGCATAAAATGAAAGAGTTTTTTTGTTGTTTGTGATGAACAAAAACCTCTTTCAATTTTGAAAAATTCCTTACCATTATTTCACAATGTGATTTTTTACTAAACTTGTTATTATGTGCAACAACTGACCTCAAAACATGCATAACCAAGAATCACTCATTCATTTCGATCATATCTTCTAATCCGCGAGCCAGTTATGGAAATTTGATATACCGTTGGAAATATTTTTCCGAGCTTTTTCTGATGGACACACTTGTGACGTGTTTTGTGCTGAAAATCATGTGCAAAACATCTAACAAAACTAGACATAGTAAGAGCTCATGTTGATCCCTGGTGACAGGCTACGAAGACTGGAACTAACATAACCCATGCCACGGATGATAGGTTCTGGGTACTATGGAAAGAACCATTAGTGAAACCAACATGAGGAGTCACAGACATCTACAAAGTAAGAAAACCATAGTAAACAGGAAAGTTGTTTGAAAACTATCACACAAAACCACATTGTACAAAAATGAATCACACACTAATGTACATAAGTAACCATGCAAGATGACCTAAGCATAGTACTTTTTGAGGTAAAGCCCGTTTTGGGGCTTATCAAGAGGATTTACTTCATAATCAATAAGCTCATATGCTCCTTTCTACAAAACACGTTTCATGATATAGGGCCCATGCCACATAGGTTCGAACTTGCCTACCCCCAGCTTATTGTTAGCTTGGTCGTATAATAAGACCAAATCACCCTTAGAGAATGCACAAGGGGAGACCGACTGATCGAAATGGGAAATGACCCATTTCTTTTGTGCTTTGATAATCAAGGCAGCAAGACGACGAGTCTAGTCTAGTCGTTCTAAATATAAGAGGTGTTCCTCTTGAGATGATGTTTCAGGGAGGAGTTCAACAACTAACTTGAGTGAAGGAATATCACATTCAATCAACAATGTTGCTTCCAAACCATAGACTAGCTGGAATGGTGTGAAACCAGTGGAATCTTTAGTTGAGGTTTGGTAGGCCCACAGAGCTGAAAAGAGCATGAGATGCCAATTTGACTTGTGCATCCCAATAGTACGTTGAAGCATTGTAACCAAAACTTTGTTCACGACTTCAACTTGGCCTAAGGGTAATATGGGGCCGCGTCATCGTGGTACAAGCCCAATGTAGATGTCAGCACAGCCATCATGTAATATCTAAAATGGGAGCCATGATCTGTCAAAATTTCTTAGGGTACGCCGAACTTGGAAATAACATGGTTAAAAAGGAATTGAGCTGCCGTCTTACCATCCGCAGAATATGTAGGCATCGCTTCAGCCCATTTGGTGAAATAATCCACAACGATGATAATATAGCCATGCCTCCTGGCCGAAACAGGGTTACATGTCATATAATTGATGCCCCATTTGTTAAAGGGAGAAACAATAATGACAGGGTGTAGGTGAGAAAGTGGCTAGTGCATCTTGCGTTGGTAAATTTAGCATTCGTGGCACTTACAGACAACAAGAATGAAATCCTTGAAGATAGACAGCCAGAAATAACTAGCGTAAAGGATTTTTTGAGTTGTAGGGTAACCAGACATATGACCACCACATGCCCCGGAGTGGCAATCATTAAGAACTCTTTCAACTTCCTCGATCGTAAGGCATCAGCGAAGAACTGAATCGACACCGACATGGTATAAAGTATCGCCAATAATGCGGTACGGTTGGGAATGATGTTGAATCCTTCGATGATCATCCTTGGTCAACACGGACCAAAACATGGACTTTTGGAGATACATGATGATATCACTATACCATGGATCAAGGGTGCTAATTAGGAAAAGGGTCTCATCTAGAAGTTGTTCATCTGCACTAGCAGGGAGAGCCTTGGAGGGGAGGGAACAAATCAATTCGGCGAAAACAAGTGACTTCTTAGATTTGGCTGTAGTGAAGACCAAATCGAATTCTTGTAGGATGACGATCCACTTAGAATACTTGCCTCCCAACAACTGACGAGTCAGGATATAGGTCATAAGGTTGCATTCAGAAATCACTGTAGTCGTACGTAAAAGGATATAGTGTCAAAAGCATTGAACAGCCTAAATGGCAGCCAGAGCCAACTTCTTGACATGTGCATAACGTGTTTCAGTGTCGAGGATATTTTGACTCAGGTAGTATATTACATGTTCACTACATTCATCATGGTCTTGGACCAAAACCATAGCAATGGTGCTAGGGGCCACAGCTAGGTAAAGGAAGTAATCTCGATAACAGTCCAGTGGATGTCACAGAGGAGCATTTATAAGGAGGGCCTTGAGATCCTCAAAAGAGTTTTGGTCCAAGCTGTCCCACGCAAAGGGTGTTCCTTGTTTTAGGAACCGGGTAAATCCTATGGCTAGCCCGGCATAGTTGGGTATAAAACGACGGAGAAATTTGGCCTTTCCTTGCAGGTTCTGAGGTTGGTGGAGTGAGGATGGTGGGGGTATATTTACAATGGCCTTGATTTTTAGAGGATCTAGGTGAATACTGTCCTTGGAAATGATGAAGCTGAGTCGTCCTGATTCCACCTAGAAAACACATTTGGGTAGATTTAACCAAATGTATAGTGTCTGCAACGTAGAAAAATCTATCGAAGATGATATGGGTGATCTTGGCACTTATGAGAATGAGCAGGAAGGTCATCCAAGTAAGGATGGACAATGTTGCAAATATCATGAAACACATAGGACATTTCCCTTTGAAACATGGCTCCAACAGTTTTGAGGCCGAAAGGGAGCTTCTTGTACCCGAACATACCCCATGGGTAGATAAAGGTTGTCTTTTCTTGATTGACTGGTGCAACATTAATCTAGTTATAACAAGAAAAAACATCCATAAATAAAAATATCTCGCTCTCGGCACATTATCAATGTTTTGATCAATGAAGGGAGTAGGATAGTTTTTTTTAGGACAGGCACGATTAATATCTCGATACCACGCAAACGCAGATCGTGCCTTATTTTTTAGTCACCGGGACAATATTGGACACCCAGTCTGTAAGAGGGATGGGATAGATGAACCCAGCCTTAAGAAGCTTTTCAACTTCACCCTTAATTGCAACGACCTTCCTAGGGTGCACCGGGCGAAGCCATTGGAGAATGGGCTTCACATGCAGATATGTTGGTATTTCATGCACTACAATGCTAGGATCAATGCCAGGCATTTCTTCGTAATACCATGCAAACACATCATGAAATTCCTGAAATAGACAAGTATATGTGTTGATCTCATTTGGAGAACAAGATACCCCAATATGAACATGTTCAACGATACTGGGTTTGATATCGACATTGCTTAGGTAATATTACCCAAATTTCCTTCCAACCATACTTCATGGGTAACATTCAATGATGGAAATGGAGAAGAGGACTCTTCAAAAGTGGTAGACATGACCATCAAGCGAGGGAGGAATGAGGAGTGATGATGAGTATCGATCCATGGTGGTTCCTCGAGAGACATGATTTCCATGATACCTTCATCAATGAGGAAGGTCTAGGCTAAGGGATCAGATGATTCCAAAGTGCCAAGCTAGGGGGATTGAGAGTATACATCTAGAGAGGTATTTGACATATGAGAATCAGAGGATGCATAGTTCAAAGTTGAAACAATTTCCACATAATTGAATTCAACGAGACTAAGCGGCATCACCGTGCCCCAAGTATCAACAATATCTATTGCAAGTATGACCCAGGGATCACATTTGACCGAGATCATGTTGAGAGAGGCAACATGAGGAGGTGGAAGTGGAAAAATTCCCATTAAGGCATAATCTTTGAAGAGACCTGTCCCCACACTCTCATAGGGAGCACTAGAGTGCTTGATGTACGGAACATTGCCATCCGAGGAGGAAGAGGCAAAGAAAGACAGTTGATCGACAGTGACAATTTTCCCTTGATGGGCAAAACGAATCACATGAAACAAGGAGGAGGCCATGGCATGCATGGAATGAGTCCAACTTCGGCTGAGTAGAAGATTGTAATTGAGATTGGTGTCGATAATTTCTACTTCGACTTGAATTGTACTGCCTTCCAGGGTGATGGCAAGGTTAGGTAAGACACTGAAGGGTCGCGAATCGTGCCCATCGAAAGCTTCCAAAGCATTCGAAGACTGGTTCAGTGTTGGGGAACCAATAGCCTTCCAATATGCAGTTGACATGATGCAGGTGGAAGCACCTTCATCGATGATAGTGTGGTGGATGGTCTTCTCATTGATGATTACCTGAATAAGAAAGGCAATCTAATGAGGGAGCCATGGAACATGGTTCTCTATATCAAAACATATCAAATTGGAATCAGTGGGATCGATGCCCTCGATAGCTGATAGTAATGATTTCTGCTATGATGGGTAGCTTTGGAGTACCTCAAGAGCCAACATGGATGATGACGCCTGAGCCAAATCCTCAATAGTATTGTAGCACTGAGCAGCTCAGGTTTTGGGCTTATACGAGAATTTCCGCAGCGCACCTTGAGAGGGTGGTCACGTAGTGGAATCAGGGTTAGGGCGCTCAATTTGCAGAGGGCCAGAACTCGGGGTAGAAGAAGAAGATACAACTTCTTTCTCTTTCCCAGTCATCGAAGCTGGAGTTTTATAGTCTTTCAATTGGGTAGCCACATTAATGGGCGTGCTCATCATGAACACTTGAGATCTGGAGGAAGCAGATCGGGGTTGGTCTACCATTTGGGTCTGTTGAGATGGAAATGGCTCTTCGAGGATAGTAGAGGTCCCTTTGAGTAGGTGACTAAATTCGGATCATCGAGGACAATCCTTAGTGTAGTGATCCTCCTCGCAAATGAGGCAGGGATACTTAGGTTTCCGTTGTGAAGTTTCGCGAGCAGATGATTTGGGAGGACCCTATTTCAAGTTATCGACTTTAGCTTTTCCTTTGCCTTTCTTTTTTCCTTTCGAGGATTTGTCTACTATGGTAGACTAGATAATGTGGACCTCTAAGGTTTTACGAGGGCCAGGTGGATTCTAAGATGAACTATTAGGAGCAGCATTCAAGACCGACTTCTATTTGGAAGAAGTTTTAGTAGGGGTCTGGGATATTGAACCAATAACTCCATTGATGGGAGGAACAACTGGTGACTTTGATGCTGTGGGATTGGATGATGGCTGTGGAGCATTGGGTAATAAATCGTATAAAGTGCCAGACTAAGAGTAAACTAGATCCAAGTACTAGGCATGAGCAATGGCCTGCTCTTTAGTAACGCATCCACCCATAGCTATATCGTGAGCAATTGGGGCTACGAATGATTTGGTAAACCATTCAATGAGCTACTGATCAACAATATCAAATTTGATCATGCAACGTCTACGTCTCCATTCATGGATGTGATCAGAGATGTGTGTCGCAGTATCTTTCTTAAGCGATGTAAGTAAATAGGTTTTAGTTTCATAGCGAAACGACAACTAAAGATGTGTGAGGAAAGCCATGGCTAAATAGTTAAAGTCATGGTAATTACTTCGAGGTAGGTCAATGTACCATTTCGTTGCAGAACCCGTGAGGGTTTGCTGGAAAAGATGAAGACGAATGGAATTGTCCATGTACAAGTTTGACGAGCACTAGAGGTGATATGTCATCACATGGGTCTGAGGATCTTCTTTAGTTTTTCCATCGAACTTTGGGAAATCACTTGGTATCTTGGATGACATCGGAGGCTAGTATGATGAATGAAGGACCAGATCATTCGTAAGGCGTGATACATCTGGCAACTCAAGTGCAGCCAAGAAGGATAATTGAGTGTTAAAAGGCATGGGAGGCCGATAAGTGGGTCCATAGGGAGGAGCCCATCCCTGTCGGTAAGGATTTGGGTCCCACATTGGGGTATTTTGGCCATATGGCATCTGAGGTTGCCCCCATTGCTTATTACCTTAACCATAGGGAGGATTTTGACCTACAATACCTTGAAACTCTCCAGGCATAGGTTGTTGATAAGCAATGTATGGGTTAAAAGGTTGTTGAGCCTGTTGACCTTGGACATATGGATATGGGATCTGTTGTCCTTGAACATATAACTGATGAACCTATTGTCCCTGAACATTGTCCCTGAACAAGAGGATTTTGGACCTGCAGTCCATGGGCATAAGGTTGATACACTTGTTTCCCTTGGATGTAGGGATTTGGTACCTAGTGCCCTTGGCCGGTAGGATTCTAAACCTATTAACCTAGGACATGAGGGTTTTGGGCTTGCTACTACAAGACTTGACCCTGACCCTATCCCTGCAAGGGTTGACCTTGTTCATATGTATACAAGGTTTGTTGCTGCCCTGGTTGGTTTTGTTGCTGCAAGGGTTGACCTTGTGGTTGCAAAATTTGTCCCTGGGATTGTAGAGGTTGGCCCTGGGAGGGTATGGGTTGAGAGGTGTGTAGAGCATATTGCACTTACTACTGCGTGGCTTGCTATAATTGTTTTAAGGATTGACCTTGCGGTTGTTGTAGGTGACCTTGCTGCAGGATAATTTGCCCTTGTTTTTGCGCAGAGAGCCCTTGCCGCAACAAAGGTTTCCATTGCGGTAACAAAGGATACCCTTTTTTTTGTAGAGGTTGTCCTTTTTGTTGCAAGGGTACTTAAACAATGCCTAGGAACTTATCGAACTAAATCTATTCGTAGCCAGGTTAGATGTACTTCCTAGACTGGAGGGTGTAAGGTTGATTAACCAATCCTTGAGAACCATATGGAATGCAAGGATTTTTGTATTGGACCTGAGCCCCATATGGCTGTTGATACTAAACATTGCTTGATCCAGATGGACCAATAGGATTCTAGACCTATTGGTACTGGAAATTGCTCGATCCAGTAGGATCAATAAGGTTATAAATAATACCAGATGAAGGCTGATTTATACCAAGCATGTGAGCCTGTGAGCCGCTGACATTAGTGGCACTTGATAACATAGACACATTCATATTCTGCCCCCCAGGTGGTGACACAGCCTGGCCACTGACTAGCAAGATGAAGGAACTAACAAAGATAGTCTTTGAAACTGTCGGTTGTGTCTGATGTGTAACTAGGATTGATGATACAAGAGTATTTGGAATGGTGGCTTGCACTGGGATTGAAGTAACAACCTGTTGGGAAGTCGCATTCATGACGAATGAACCTGACGTAGGCCTGATGCCTGATGCCCATACGAGATTATGGTAAAGTGATGAGGCACTAGGTGTGCCTGAAACCAAGTGCCCCAAAGACACATAGTTGGGTGGAAAACTGGCGGGAATACCTTACAAAAAAGGGAAACCCTCGGGAGGAAACTACAATTGCAATTCTTCCCCCTCAACAGTGTGTGGAGTAGAAACTTCAAACTCATCCGGAGATGTGACTGGAGCATTGCCTTCGGGTTCCATGTCTGAAAACAAATGATGACGAATGGCCAAACGTGTACTAGGGGATAGTTCCAAATGAACACCTGGCTGGTCATACAGATTGTAAGGACGTTGCGGTGATATCACAATAGGGTCAAACAAAGGGTTCAGAGAGTAGATAACCAGTTCAAGCTGACTATTAGTGGTCGGCGAGTTCTCTAGAGTTCAAACGGGATTGTCCAGAGATTCCAGGCCAAGATCAGCAGATGACCCTGTATCGAAAGTAGGCAGAGGACGAGATGAAAATGGTTGAACACTCAAAAAAAATGCGAGTTCAACATTTTGGGTCCTCGAGTGACTATGGTAACTGAGGAAATGGCTCCTCAGACAATCTTTCAGACGGAGGAGAGGAAGAGGTATTGGGTGAACCAGATGGTTCAACCATGATGACCTTGTCTTAGTCAACGGAACAAACAACTCCAAGGCTTTAAAATACCCTTTTAAGGGAACTCACAATTTGGTTAACAGGATGTTCTTGATCGTGGGCAATCAATTTTTAAGACGCGTAAAAGACTGATGCTCTTTCATTTTTTAAGAGTCGAGAAAGAAATAAACATGACTCTATCGCTTCTGATTGGAAACGAGCTTGAAAGGGAAAGTGCTCAAATGATATTTTAAATTTAATGAGTAAAAAATATCAAATGACTACTCTAGATGATCTAGGTAAACATTATTACCAGGCAGGCGTGAACTATAGAATACCTCCTAGCAAACCAAGAAGTATGAGCAGGCTATCTCCCTAAATGTTGTGTTCAGTGTATCACGTTTACAAGGCGGCCGACTTGACTTCCTAAGGATAAAAGGATTGCAGCCTAGTGGGGTCTCCTGTTATATACTCGACAATAGGGGGAGAAAAAACTCCATACTAGCGTTGTCTAATGTCGAAGCTAATGACAACTGCTAGTTTTAAAGACGTCAGAACATGTCTCTAGCCTAGATCTTCTAGATATGATAGTTAATGTCAAATGCACCTTAGGTTAATTGAATTCATTTTAAAGTTGATCTTGAGTTAAGTTTCAATTTTTAGGTCTTAGCAATCCTACTTGAAAAACCTTAAATGCAACTAAATGAGACAAGACCCTTTCAATTTGATGAAATGCCTACATTAGAGAGGGTAGAAACTACTCAACCAAATGAAAACAATCAAGCAATTGAAAACGAAATGATCTTTCATTGCCTTACTTTTTTCAAAAAATAAACTAATGAAAAATGCATTCCAATTCCTAATTTCCTGACAATCACTTATCTATTATTCCTTTCAAAAACAAAAAATTCTCTTCCTTTTTCAAATGCCAATGCAATTCTAGTCTTTAAAAAGATGCAAATTATCGTAACATAATGATGCAACAAGCTAGAATTCCATACATTTTTCATGAAACAACAAAACAATTTTCTCGCATACAATCTTTCAATGAAAAAGTTCTCCAGACAATAAGCTTCCCAAGAAGATGAAAACATGAGAAGAGAAGTTCGTTCAGGTCAATGAAACACCGACTTTACCGAACACAAGATCGACAATGTAATCTATGACGGAAAAGAAGCGTTCAGGAAAGTAAACAAAACTTTTCAAACTTGTGCAAAAATAGGTCAAAGTCGTAGAAAGGACCAAAAAAAATGCAAAGAGTAAACACACGTACAACCTGACTTAGTGAGTTCTCAAACTGTTGAATGAATGACCAACTAGATTCCCTAGTGTCGTTGGCCACTCAATGACTCAATCAAATAGAAGGATGACAAGCCAACAAGCAAACAAAACCAAATCAAAAGTAGCTTTCTAATCAGGGAGGAAATAGTCCAAAAAGCTTACGGGGTCAAAACTACAAGAGAAGAACACACTGGCCAAGATTGGGGTCAAGCCCTAATCTTCACTTACATGCATTGGCGTGATTGCCTAACTGACAACAAGCACTGGAGGCTGGTCGGTGCAACTGTTTCTCAGCAACTCACGTTGGTCAACACAACTATCAATGGATTAAGCACGCTGATCGAGGTAGCTAAGGAAAAATAAAAAAAATTTAAAATAGGGACCAGATAGGCTACTATGAATTTTAGACTCAAACCAGTAATAGGAGAGAAGAAACAGAACCAAAGGGAAAACGTGAAACTAGAAAATTTCTCATGAAATCATGAGATCCAAGACAAACAAAAGGATTGGGATCCCCAACGGAGTCGCCAATTTGTGGTGAAGTAAAATTATAAATGTAGACATGAACGAATTCCTCTAGACCGATGATGAGTCTAGCCACAACATATACATTCTATGGAATATTTCCTTAGGTTAGAATCAATCAAGAGGGCCTACCTCTTAGTCGCTTATCCTCTTTGATGATTTCCTCGCTTGCTCACTCCAGCTATCTCTCGCTTCCTTCTTCAAGATCCTGAAACAAGTAAACAACAACAGACAAAAAAAATAATAATAGACAAATTGCAATTCAACCTACTTAACAAGTCAAGAAAAATTAAGCCATGAATATGTAATATTACAAAACATGTAGGAAATCAATCTATAGTTGCATATATTAATATCAAAGAGATATTACAACTATTCGTCTTGACGTTGCAGTCTTCCTTTGACAAGACTAGGTCCGCACACACTTCTGCTAGCATTCCATGATGGCTTCAAACAACAATAGTTTTAAAGATCTTCCCTTTAGGCTTCACTCCAAACCAAGAAACACTTGTCCCTCACACAACTAGATAGCTACAACTAGTAATAGCTTGCTTGTCTACTCCAAACCAAAATAGCATTAGCACACCAATATCAACACTCACACTAGCTTGTGCTTGGGAAGAAGGGAGGTTTATGTAGGAAATATGGATAAGAGATGGATCCTCTTCTCATGGGAGAAGGAATTATCCCTTGAGGTAGTTCTATCATTATAGGGGAAAGGAGTCCAAACTATCATCCTTGACCCCATCCTGACAAACCATTTCCAGACTTCCGTTACGAAGCTTCTAGAGCTGGAAGCTTCGGCTCTAATTTAAAAAACTTTCCATAACAGGACCGATGGGACTGGAACAAAGCTCAATCACAATGGTCGGCACGAGGAGTAGTGCTAATCTCTACACATCGGTGTGGGGAAGACAAAGGCCATTAGCACCGGTCTTGAAAACTGGGCAAAATAGAAGTTTCAGGGGAAATGGTGCAAAAGGGAATTTATCTGCTCAAGAAGAGGGACATAATGGGAGTTTCTTCATGAAGGCAAAGCATGTGGGGTTCACTGTAGAGGTCCTCTAGGATCAAGGAATGAGGAGTATATGGAAAGTGAAAAAATGTTGTGTAACACTCATATGCAAGAGATCAATGCTTCAGAGTTCATCAAGAGGTCATTTGAACAAGTAGGTTGCCTAGGGTTTTGTGAGAAAGTATAAGAGGTGGGCTACCATTGTGAGCTAACTAGACTATTTGCCACCAATTTCAATAGGAACAAGACCACCATATCGGGGATGGACTTCCTAGTCTCAGCAGAGGTCATAGCTTCAGCCACTAGTATCCCCAATCAAGGAGAAATTTGGTTTAACGGGATGGATTTGGACATTGAAAACTAAAAAGTGTTCTTGAAACCACAATATAAGGAAAAACCATCTCATATCTTTCAGTAGGAAATTATTGGATAAATATACTCCTTTAATGAAGATTATTATGAACTATTTCACTTGTGAAGGCAGGTTCAACAGGTTATATCAATATCACATCAGTTGTTGATGCATTTCACATCCATCAAACCACTAAACCTACCCAATTACTTTTTTAGAAGCCTGGTTAAGATGATTGAAAAGGTGCTGACTAAAGGGAAAGATCATTAAGAAATCTTATTCCATCATGCTATGATCAAATTCATAGTTTTCCACCAACTCACACAGGTCAATATGTCATGGGAAGAATTCTTGGAGGCAACTACTCTCTTACCTATCTCTCATCAGTCCAAAAGCCTCAATACTCCTATATCATCTGGGCCACAAAGACCTGAGCCATCTAGCATACCATCAGTGACAAAAAGACAGCCTAGGGAAAATGTTTCACAAACATACAATAAGGGTAAGGTGCTTTTTTCCCCTGAGATAGAAAGAGACATGCTTACTCTTGAACCTATTACTAGGGCTCAGTAAAAAAGAGTGCCTAAGGAGGTTATTATTGAAGAAGTTAAAGTTGAAGTCATGAGAGAGAAATCACCTAGGATAGAGGTGATTCACCATCGCAACATCATGGAGAGGTACCTCCTGAGGTAGATATGACGGATCATGGAGAGAAGGAAACAAAAGACATCATTAAAGAGCAACAAGCACAGATCAAAGAGTTACAAGATGACCTTTCTAAAGCCAATTTCATGGTAAATTTCTTGAAATAAGAGAATAGGCAACTGAAGCTAAGCCTAATGCAGCAAGATAAATCACATGAAGATTCTTACTCATCTAGAAGATCAGATATTTTGGCAGCCAAGGACAAGGGAAAAGTAGTCATTGATATAGAGAAAATGGAAGACATAAACCTTTAGAGACAGCCAAGGACACCTGCAACAAGAGAAATGGCAAGGAAATAACAACATGACAAAGATCCATCTCCTCCTGAAGCACACAAAGACCCCATTGACCCCATAGCTGTTGGTTTTGAAGAGAACAGGGAGTATTGGCTTGAATAGGTGAATGAGAATTTACATAATATTTTGAAGAAGGCAAACATATATGTCACCATGCAGAGGAATATGGCTATACATTATTATGCAAGGAACATGGTTTCTAGGGTTAAGCTTAAGAACATGAAGGGAAAACTCAAGAAAGCCCTTAATAAAATCAATAAGAGGTACAACCTTAACCTTCTAGTTGATGCATCCTTAGTGGCCTAAATGTAGCTCAGAAAACAAGAAAAAGCAACAAACTTTTGAAGTTTCGAAGAATTTTGAACATAGTTAAAGGGTACTCTACAAAAACGTAGCATGTGCTTGCTACACTTTTTCCCAAAGGCTACAAATGAAGATTGGAAATCATGTGGAGGTGGATTTTGATTAGTACATTCCAGAAATCTACTTGGGGTCACTTGTCAGCTCATGAAGTTTTAGAAAAAGGCCAAAACCACCTATTTTTCACCCTTCTGCCATTGTTTTGGGTCACTCGTTGCACTTATGGAGTAGTTGTATTCTAATAAGTCTTGAGGTGACTTAGAGGTGTATTTTTTGTGAAGCTTCATAGGTGTAGTAGACATCCTAAGCTACCTTTAATAACCTTCAACAAATTTTAAATATCCCTCAAATTCATCAAAACATCTTTCCAAACTTCATTACGCTTCTTCTGTGATTTCACTACTCTTCTACAATCATTCGATGTGCTTCTGTGGAGGATGCCTGTTTCTGCGTTTTGATGGTCAAGTGTTGACCTTGGTAGGTGTAATTTGTCTCTCATTGATTTTACATGATGTAATTAAGCATTCTAGTGATGGCTAGAGTTTATTTCCTTTTAATTAAATCTTTCAAAGTCAAATCAAATCAGTTAGTGTAAAAAGGGAATTGGTTTCTAACCTCCCTAGTTTTTGGAAATGGTTAGAGAAGATTGTCTAATTAGTTCCTAGGAAGGAGGATTCGACCCCTTAGAGGGGTAATGTTTTTTTGCATCTATATGTAGTCAGAATGAACTCATAGAGAGGGTTGGATATTGGAAGCTCATACTTTTGAACTAGTGTACTTCAAATATTGGCAAAAATAATATATAGTTGCAAATATTTTTGTGGGATTCTTGTGTTGTGATCAATGACTCTATTTTTCCTATGTTTTCTTATATATTTGATTATTAGCAGCCCTCTACTTTCTTCTTATGATTTATCTCATGATTTTCAAATGTAATTCATCATTTTTGTGCTCTATTTTGTTTGGGATTAGCATTCAATGTTTTCCTTCTTGATAAGTGAATTCATGCTTTTTCTCACTTAAAATCATATTATATTTTCCTCACCACACTATAATTACAAACCAATTTGTTCCACTTATTGAACCTTCCTTGCCCCATCTTATGCATGCAACTGACCTTTAGGATTACTTGACCTAGTTCTGAGACCTAGTGCTCTTTATCTAGCGAACCCTAATCAAACCCTATTGAGCTGATATCTAGCCTAAAATCCATATATTCTCCAATAATTTCTTGGATGTGAGATTTTTTTAGAGAGATACCTCTCTAATTTAGTAGGGCTAGCTACTAATTCAAAATATCGTTTGAAGTTACCTCCTTAGCTTCCTTCCTCGGCCTTGGGAAAAAAAAGGAGAGCTAACAAGCTCAAATTCCATTGGATAAGTGAAAGGATTTAAAGCCACAAATCAAGGAGTTCATGCTTGTTGTATATTAAAATGGATTCAAAGGGTACACGTTGCTAGATCCTACCACATAACAACTCTTTATTAAGAGGACTGTAAAGTTTGAAGAAGATACTCTACATGCAACTCCATATGAACCCATTGCACAACCTCCATCACTTCCGAATGTCAATATTTGCGATGATTATTATTCATGCATTTAAGATCATAATTCCAATTGTAATGAACATGTCATAGAATATTCATATTCCCCACCACCTTCGGCACAGAAGTGGCTCCTCATGAGTGATCTCTTAAATTATCCTTCCACTAGATCTCAAGTGGAAGAAGCTCAACTTGCACTTATAGCTACAAAAGAATTCATTCCCATGCACTGTTACATGGTATTAGCTTATGATCCTCAATATTATGAAGGGACTGAAGGAAATCCCGACTAGGAAGAAACAATTAATGAGGAATACAATTTCCTCATTTCGAACCAGACATGGGATTTGGTTCCACCTTTAGCAGGTCAAAAGCTTTTATGTTGTAAATGGATCTATGAAACCAAAAGAGTAGCAAATGGAATGATAAACAAGTATAAAACTAGGCTAGTAGTCAAAGGTTTTTTGCAGGTACATGGGATTTATTATGATGAGACATTTGCACCAATGGAAAAAATGGACTCCATTAGGATGGCACTTGGAATTGCAGCAGCAAAGAAGTGGGAGGATCACCACATGGATGTGAAGAATGCCTTTCTTCATGGTGATATATATATATATATATATATATCTATGGAGAAACTAAAAGGACATGTTCATGACTCATTAGTAGTGTGCAGATTGAAGCGATCTTTGTATGGCCTTAAACAGACACCTCGTGCATGGTACATGAAGATGGACTCCTGCCTTCTCTCCTAGGGTTTCCAACATTGTAAATATGGTCCAAATGTTTATATGTTGAGGTAATATGATTCATTATTGTTGATAGAATTGTATGTAGATGACTTATTTATCATAGGTAGTTCACCCTCAATAATTTGTTGTTTTGAACTCTGCTCTACATGACATGTTCTCCTTGACTAACATGGGGCTTCTACACTACTTTCTTGGTATTGAGATTAGTCAATCTAATTCAAGAATCACATAGGGTCATTCAACGTATGCATGGGACCTACTTTTTAGATTCAATATGACTGACTATAAGCTAGAAACCACACCTTTCTTATCCAAAATTAAGCTAGAAAATGGAAGTACAACATCATTGGTAGATTTTACGCTTTATAGGTATTTGGTGGGTAGTCTTTTGTACCTCACTCACTCATGGAAAGACATCTCCTATGTCATCGGGGTAGTATCTAGCTACATGCAAGAGCCACATGAGCTCCATTGGAAAGTGACTATGAGGATTCATCGATATGTTAAGGGGACCACATATTATGGTATCCAATTTGTAGCAGGATTCTCATTAGATGTCACTGGGTACACAGATTTAGATTGGGCAGGTGATGGCACAGATCAAAATTCCACTTCAAACTAAGTTTTTAGCCTTCGATCAAGTTTATATATTGGTCGACTAAAAAAAAAAAAAAAAATTATTTATCTTCAGTAGAGGAAAATCATAGGGGTGTAGTAAATGCAACCACATAGGCTATCTAGTTGCAACACTTTCTCATAGAGTTTGGCATACATTTCCATCGCCTAATGGTCATCTGGTGTGGCAACCAAAGTACTTTAAATTTTTGCAGAGATCCAGTCCAACAACAACATAACAAACACATCGAATTTCACATGAACTTCATTCAAGGATTGATCCATGATGGTGTCATTTATTTGCAATATTGTTCCTCCACTGAACAAATTGCAAATATCTTCACTAATCCCTTCACAAAATAATGATTTGCAACATTATGAGATCTTCTTGGTGTGAAGGCAACAATGACTTGCCTAGCAGTTGTTCAGTATCATAAGGGAGGGGCGGGGGGGCGGGGAGGCGGCGGGGGCGCGGGGAGGTGTTGTTCCCACTATGTTTTCCCTCTTTCCTCTTTTTTCCTTATTAGGTGCATTTTATATTGGGTACCTAACATGGATACATATTTCCATGACCTAGTTTATTAATTTTTCACCTTAGTTGAGCTTTGGGGGGTATTGGCATATATAAACATATCTATGTATTTTCCCTATTTAGTCACCTGTTTCTATTACCTTGAAACCATCACCATGCATTAGATTCCTCACCATAATTTAAGAGGTAATTGTACTCCACTCACACTTAGTTATGCTTTAGTCGGACTAGTGGAGTGGACTCATGCATGCATAGGTTTTAATTATCTTCACTATGAGTGGAGTCATGCATGAGCCATGAAATAGTTAACTAATGATTGTGTGTTGATTCTCTAGTTAACAAATGCTAGGCGTAAGTTGAGTTTAGTACAATTCCAATTATCCATGTTGATTCTTTAGTTATCCTTGGGATTCTAGTAGTTCAATTGACTAGTTAACTAGTTTTTTTAACTAGTTAACTAGGCCTATACTTAAGAGATGTTATCCATGCACTATGACACCCAACCAAGATGCATGTCCTCATGGAGGCTATATATCATTGCATTATACTTCATTTTTTGATATAGAGATATAGATATATATAGACAAATTGTATTCTAATATCTTTTGCAATCTTTATTTATTGTCTTGCAATTGCTACTTTTGTTTCCACCTAGATTCTCTACAAGTATAACTCAATTTTTCACATAATGTAGTCCCAATCTCTTCTCAGATCTTGAACAACTTCAAGAACTCTATTCTTCCATCTAGTCTCACCTTTATCTCCTTTATTCAATCACATAATCCTATAAGTGTCATCATTGTTGAATGGCCAGATTATATGATATTGCAGAAGAGAAGAGAAGCTAAGGTGAGGTATGGAATTAAAGGAACAGATAATAGTCGTGCTTACAAAATTTGTTTATAGGTGTGATATGGTTTAGTAAACTTGAAATTATTGTAGAAGAGGCAAGCTCAATCAACAAAATGGTGTACATGCACTGGGTTGTTTTGGACAACTTATAACTCTTTCTAAAGACACATTATTCAAATCAATAATCAAATTTATAATGTGCAAGTTGTACAACAATATTATGACAATGTTATTATATGATATTTGTAGCATTTAATACCTTATAATTGTATACCATATACTCTCCACAATATTAAATACAATATATTTAACATAATATAAAATGTTTTATCGTAAATAGTTTATATTATATTGATTAGGTATCAAATGATGTAGTTTTAATTATAATATAATGTGAAATATATATACAATGTTATAAATATTATGTTATATAAGTGTTATGTATATCACCAGATACATTTTAACCTTGGATCTATCAAACATTGAGAGGGATAAAATATTTCGAGGTGCAAAACTTTTCTTATTTTTTGTGGTTTGCACCTCGAGAGATTTGATCCCTCTCAACACTTGATAGGTCTGAGCTTAAGATGGATCTAGATTGGTTTCAGCGGTGCATGACCACAAAGAAATTCTCGACCATATATTTAATCAGATTATTTTAAATATATTAAATATTAATTTGATAATTTGAATGTTTTAAGATGAAATATTCAACTACATTATATAAGTTTATATATAAACGAACAAAAAAATATGGTATCAATTCCCTAATTCAAAAATTCTTGGTTGAATCGAAGGTTATATCGAATGTTATTATGTAAATTTTGTACTCGAAGTATGTTGATTATTAAAGCTATTCAAAATATATCATATGTGAATATGATGGTAAAGGAAGCGATGGTAGATCTGTAGGATCCATGCTTTTGAGTCACTCTACGTTATCCCTAATAGAAAAAAGTGATGATTTATGATTAAACATACATTTCTTAAAACAAATATGCAAACCATGCAGGACATACTTCAATAAAAATTCTTTAACATTGATGTACAATTCTATATGTGCACTTCACACTGCAATTTGATCACCAAACTTGCCTGAATCTACTCCATGACCTGCCTCCAAAAGAATCTGCACAGAGAACTTTGTGGGAACTTTTCTGTTGCAGCTTTCTTTGGCAGGTTTCTCTTGGAGAGCTTCCTATAGCAATGCCACTAGGTCATAAAATTCATATAATAACAGTTGAGAACAAGGATTTAGCAGAAAGAAATAATTTTTTAATAGAACAAGTGGCATTATTATAGGAAGCTCTCCTGATAGGGAAGACATAATGACAATGCAAGAAGGCAGATGTGAAAAACATAAAGAAATCTGTAGTGGAAAGTACAGAGGTGGTGAATGTGAAATCATCCTAGGATAAAGGGAAAATGATTGCCCAAATAAACAACCATGAAGAGAAAGAAAGAGATGAAACGAAAGGAGATTCCACCAAAGTTTCCAAAACTTGGGCTCAAGTTTTTAGCAATTCTGCTAATAAGGAAGGAGAAACAAATATTCTGGTTGATAACATGCAAGATAGTGAAGGCAAGGAAAGACAAAATAGGAAAGAAAACATAATTGTTAAATGGGTTAAATACTATGGGAAAGATGAATGTACTCTTGACCTTGCAAGAGACTTCTTAAAAGACAAGTTTCTATGACAAGGACAAATATGCCAAGCATGGAGGGTGAGTAAGTTTAACGGGGAGAGAGCCAAGCCCATAAAAGTCATCATTCCTGGCTTGCATGATAAATATATCATTCTAAGCAAGAAACATCTCTTGAGGGGTTCTCATTTTTTCCTAGAATAAGATTCAACTGTAAAACAACAGGAGGAAAGAAGGGAGGAAATTTTAAAGTTTAGGGCAGCAAGAAATGAAGGCAAGAGAGCATGGATTTATAAAGGAAAAGCTATGATAGTGCGATTTAGACCTCCTTCCAAAACATAGCAGCAAAATGGTAATAAAGAAGAGGCAACAAACTCTTCAACAGGAAATCATAAAGCAAGGTCAGTATAGGAAAGTAGGGACAAAGACTCAAATGTAAGTCTTGCATGACTCAAAATAAATAAAAATCAAGTCATACCCAAGTTTCCTTAAGATTATTTTGTTGGAACTGTAGAGGTTACCCATGGATACGAGGACCTGGGTTAGGGCCTATTGCGAAAGATAGAGACATAATTTTCCTCATAGAAACACATGAGCATGAAGGGTGCAAGACACCTATGTTTGAATGATACTGGGAGATGGCAGTGTGGAACAGGGTAGTAGGGAATGTCAAAGGGCATGGGGGTATCATGGTTTTAGTAAGGGAGAAAGACGGTCATCTCATTCAGTTAGAAAAAGAAGACTCAAATAAGCAATTCATTTGGTTTAAAATATCAAAAAATGGAAACCACATCAGAATTGCAGCATGCTATTTTGCGCTGCGAGTTTCAAAAATATACAAAGGTAGAGGGCTTGACCACAAAGATCCACTTGCAGCCTTAAAAATGGATATTGCAACATATTCACAGCTAGGTGAAGTCCTTATAGTGGGTGATTTCAATGCTAGGATTTCAAGTGAGCAAGCTAACATTATTTTTTGTAAAGTTGATTGCAACCCTATTTGGCTTACAAAAGAAAGTAATCAACAGTGGGAAAGAATTTCAGAGGACAAGGGCAACAATATCTTTGGTGAACAATTTCTTACTCTATGTGGGGCCTTTGATTTTGTCATTTGTGATGGCTTGAATAGATGGGAAAAGTCCAATAATTTCACTTGCAATACTTACAATGGAGCAAGTGTGGTAGATTATGTAATTTTCTCGCATGGTTTATGTGAGAAAATGGAGGATGTTTTGATTGGAGATCAGCTACGAGACTTAAAATCAGATCACAAGCCAATTTATGTATGTTTCTCTTGGATTGGAAAGAAACAATCAGGGTCAAAAATCTAGCATGTCCAACAAAATCTCCCACTGGACATAATTCTTTTGACCCTAGAAAATTGTTATACCTTCAAAATGACACTAGAAAGGCTCTTCGAGAAGGAGAAAATTATAATTCACAACCTTCATAGTCATGAACTAACAAATTTAATCCAATGCACACTTGCAAAGTGCAAAATACCAAACATTAAGAAGTCTGAAACACATTGATTTTCGGTTAATGCTTGGTTTGACGAGGAACGAAAAAAGGCAAGGAGAATGTGGAAAGAGTCAAACAAGGATACCATAAAGATCAAAGCTTACAAGAACTTATTAAGCAAGAAAAAGGCTGATTTCATGGTTTCAAGGAGGGAAGAACTAATCTTCCTTGGGAAAAATATTACCAAATTATTTGGAAGGAGCTCCAACCGAAAATGATACAAATTGGAAATAATATTACAACTTCTAAATGGTTTGACTATGCAATACAACTCTATGAGTAGGTTCCCAAGGTTGACCCTCCCTCTTGGTCAACACTGATACTGAAATATTCACGGTACAAGAGGTAAATATGGGTATCAAGAAGTTGGGTGTTCGAAAAGCAAATGACTTAGCTGAACTCCAAGAAGAATATCTAAAGTGGGGCTCAAAGATTCTTGCACCTCACATTACAAAAATCTTCAACAACATCATACAACAGGGGCTCCCCACAGATTGGAAAACTAGTCTGGTAATACGTCTTTTCAAGAGCGGTGACATCAATAATCCCTCCAATTATAGGACCATCATCATAAACCCTTTGTTTGCAAAGATATTTGGAAGCATGCTAGAAAGCAAAATTAGCAGGTGGGCAGAAGAAAGAGATAAGCATGCTAAAGGGCAAGCAAGTTTTAGACCTAAGCATTCCGTAGTTGATCATTCTATAACTTTAAGGCACATCATTGAAAAAGTTTGGGAGAAAAAGGAAGAAGCATTTTTTTGCTTTGTTGATTTCAAAAAAGCATTTGACTCAGTTCCTAGGGATAAGCTTTGGCACAGAATGGAGGAACTTGCGGTTCCTAAACATTTGAGAGCAACTATGCATAAACTATATGAAGAGGTGAAAGTCAAAATTAGAACTTCAGCAAGCATTTCTGAAAGTTTTAGAAGCAATATTGGGGTCAAGAAAGGTTTCCCACTGTATCCTACCCTTTTTGGTTTATATATCGACAATCTTGAGGAGTGTTTAAATTCGGAAGGGGATGATGGTATCTATTTTGGCAAGTTTGTTATAAGGCTTATTTTGTATGTAGATGACCTTATTCTGATTACTAAATCAGCTCTTGGTTTGCAAGAGCACTTACTATCCCTTGAGCATTTTTGTAGAAGTGTGGGGATGCAAGTCAATATCAGCAAAATGAAAGTAGTGGTTTTCTCTAAGAAATGAAAACATAACCAGCATAAGTTCTACTTTGAAGGCAACATTCTGGAAGAAGTTGTGGATTACAAATACCTCGGAATTGACTTCAACAAAAATCTAAGATGGAATGGTTGTAGAAAGAAAAGAAATTTGGGAGGTTGGAAATTATTTTAGTATTTTATGCTTTTCAAAATAGGTGTAGAGAGGCAGAGTTATGGGATTGGAAAACCACTCAAACTCTTTTTTGGATTCTAGTGATTCTGGTGATTCTCTATGGTTGTGAACTATGGGCCAGTAGTACATCCGATATGTAGTGGAGACAAATTGAGAAAATTCAGAAGAGTTTCATTACAAACAAATTTAAGATTAAAAGTGCAATTCCTTATGATACCTTGTTAAGTGAAACAAGGTATGCTCCTATTGAAGCAATTGTTATGGTGTGAGTCATAAGGTATTTGAAAAAAATTAAGCAAATGGTAGAGGGTAGATGGCCTAAGGTTGTCTTTAATGATAGATTGTGCAAGAGAAAAAACACTTGGATGCAACAAAATAACAAATGGTTTAGTAAATGGGATATTTTCTTGAACGTGTGTCCCATAAACAACAAAGAGATAAAATATTTTGTTATGGAAAAGTTCAACAAGCGTACTTGGGATAAGGATCTAGGAAGAAATAAAAATTACTATATTGAAGTGTTTAATCCCACTCATAGTCATCAACCAAAAGCGTACATAGAGGCCAATGCCTCTGAGAGCTAAAATTCGTATTGCTCAATTAAGGACTAATTCTCATCAACTCCATTGTGAAACAGAGCGTTGGAAAAGGCCAAACGAAGTGTGGGAGGAAAGAGTATGCATTTTTTGTTCTTCTGGAAAATTGGAAACGGAAAAACATTTTATTTTAGAATGTGAAGCCTTCAAAGACAATAGGGAAAGTTATACAGATATGCTGGCAGCTAGCTCTTGGGATAATCTATTTAGTGAAGGGTTTGTCGAGAAGCTAGGAGCATTTATTTTGGAGCTTCACAAAAGAAGGGCCAAATACATCAAGTAGATGAAGAAGTAATTTGTCCCATAGGCTATCGTTAGCCTCGTGGATGTTAAAATAATTTATTTATTTCTTCTTTCTATGTGTGGCATGGTCATACGAAGGGAACCTACCTATCCAATTTTATTTTAATTACTGAGTTGATATTAATATTTATTAATTATAATTATTAATTTTATTTTGTAATTTTAATTAACATTACATTACAACTTCTTTCCTATAACCGAATGGTAGATAAAATAACATGACATTACAACATCTCTTCTATATTCAGCTCGAAGTAATACGATAATTTAATTTTAAAATTACATTATAATATTAAATAAAATAAGATAATGTTAGAAGTATTAAATACAATATGTTAATAACTCATTAGGTGTAAACCAATTGGTTTGAGTGGGGTTTTGTTCCCACTAAGTCTCAAGTTCAAACTTCACGAGAAGGGGTTGAGGATGAAAATCACTTTTGGGGGAAATAAACTATGCCAATGCATCCCACTAGTGGGGAGATAGTTCTTCCATCCAATAAACATGTTGATGCCAACCTCAACCTCAACTCAACGTAGTTACTAAAAAGAAAAAATTTACAATATATTTAGTAATGCAGTATATTTTAAGATATATACTACTATATATAAAATGTTTCATGTTAAATCTAATTACATTACATTGTATTGATTAGTAGACATTACTCTTCTCTACCTTAAGCATTTATTTCATGCAATAATTTTTGACTAAGGTTAAGATAATAATGATATTCCAACATTATTATAATGTTTTTATTTATTATTAAGCATAATAAGAAAAGTGTCTATTATAAACATCTCTAAGCCTTTATAAGGTTAAGGCACGCAACATACACTCAATAATAGTGTGGCAAAAAGAGGTAGAGGTATACAACGAGAGGTAATAAGTAGTTATTGAATTATGGATGATTTAGATATCAAGGTTACCCCTCACATAAGTTATAAGGAAAAGTTCTTTTCTTATGCACAAAAGAAATGAAGAAGTGTGAAGGTTTCTTGTGCATTACAAAACATAGGCTAAGGTTCTCACCTTAATTGCATAGTTGCAGTGACCAATCATGGTTCAGTTTATTGATCGCTTAAGCTATTTGTGTTAGTTTGTGTTTCTCAAATATGTGTTGTAGTCTAAGATTGTGTATATGAGGCTAATGAACAAATTTTCTCCAATACCTAGAAAAGGGTTCATAAAAAAGGCCTTGATTAGAATTAATTAGTCAGTTTATTAATTTTCCTAAGTCTAACTTTGGGAAATGGATTAATTAATTAGTATTAATTGGGTTAAATAAATTTTCCTCTAAAGGCTTCTAGAAAATTTAGTTGACGAGGTCAAAATTATCTTAGCCATTAATTGTGATTAGATCATGGTCATTGATTCATCAACGAGAGATTATAAAAGGAAATTGATGGGTACTTGGAGAATGGATTAGTGAGAGATCAAGACACATATTTGCAATGATAGAAATGGCACAAAGGTAGCACATGGATACTAATAGCGGGGTTTCAACAAAGAGATTGGAAAAGGATTTTAGGAAGAAATTTTCCACAAAGATTCTTGAATTATTCTACAAGAGAGAGGTCGATTCAGCTAGTATGCATTGAAAATTATCCAACGTGAGTTGCAGACGATACATATCAATTTCCAATGTCGATGTTAGCTACTGAAGAAGGTGAAAGTGGCTTCAAATAGTATTAGGAGGGATTGTGGTTTCCAAAATAATTTTCTGGAGGCTAAAAGTAATTTCTCAGGCAAGTCGTGCGCATTTTCCAGTCACTAGTGCGAGCAATAGGAGGAGGTTGGAATAGGAAATGGGAGGTCATCTAGTTTTGCAAAAGGAAATTTGGGTTTCCAGATTGATTTTTCCAATGGAGATATTATTTCTGGAGCTTTTGCAGTGAGAGGCAAGTAGATTATAATTATAAATTTTGTTGAAGAATTAATATTAAAACCCTCATCTACAGAACTGGTTTTCCCTTCAGGGTTTTTTCAAGGACATTTGTCCAAAAAAATTGGTGTCCATTATTTGTGTTGATGTGCAATAATTTTCTTAGTTCACGTGGTTATTATTTTTCAGTGAAGTTGCAGTAGTGTTTTATTTAGTATTTGTCACATGTATTTTGCAAAAGACAAACAATCAATTGACAAAAGAATAATAACCAGTTAATTGCCACGATAATTAAAGTTTCACATGGTATTAGAAAGGATCTTAGGGAAGAAGGAGGATTTTTGCAGGAATAAGAAGAGAAAGTTCAAGAGTTTTAACCTAGTTTTTATCTTCTCTAGTTTATATGGTTTTTGATATATTTCTAAATTTTCAGAAATGGGCACAACAAGTTTGAGAGACCAATACAAATTGGATGGAGCCTCCAATTTTGGCGTGTGGAAAGTGAGAATGACATTCTTATTGGATGTGTTTGGATTGAAGGAGTTTCTGAAGAACATTATTTCCATGCTAACAAATCCACAATAGTTGGAAACATGAAAAAAGGAGAATGCCAAAGACAAGAGGATTATCCTTGATGGAGTCAAGGACCATATTATTTTGCATATCACAGAGAAAGCCACAATGAAGGAGATGTGCGACACAATCGTAAGTTTGTACCAAAATCCTATAGAGAACAAGAAGTTAGTATCCTATATTACTAGATTTTGACTCACTATAGATGAATTAACTCTAGTAGGAGAGAATCCTAGTGATGACGAGCTAATGTGAATAACACTAAATGGGTTCTCCAAGGAGTGGAGTTTGTTCATCCAAGTGATCAATGGGTGAGATACACTTCTAGGATGGAATCAACTATGGTGTGATTTCACTCAAGAGGAGCTTAGGTTCTGCTTGGTTAATGGAAGTAGCAGAAGCAATGGAAAAGTTTTTAAGATTGAGAACGAACAGGAAAATGTATCCCTAGAAGGAAAAGGGAAAGAGAATAAGGGATCCAACAATGGATCTGGCTCAAAAGGAAAGAAGAAGGAGGACCTATCAAAGGTCAAGTGTTATGGTTTTCATGAGTTTGAGAATTATTGCAGTGATTGTCCACAAAGGAAGAAGAATGGAAAGAAGCAAGTAGCAACTTCAACAAATTCATATGAGCTTTCCAGCAGGATGGATATGGAATTCACATTGTTAGCTTGCCTGTCTTTCTCAACTTAACAGGGTGTCTAGTATATAGACATTGGAGTGACATTTCACATGATATGACTTAGAGAGTACTTCTGCAAATATAAGGAGTAGGACATCACATTCCATATTCAGATGGGAAAACAAGACCAAATGAAACCTATTTGCAAGAGGGACTATTATATTTTAGAGGGAGAATGGAAAGATGGTCATGATTCATGACATGTTACATGTTCCAAGATTGGGAATGAACTTGATCTCCATATCCATCCTCCAGGACAAAGGATATGATGTTATCTTTAGAGGGGCAAAGGTGTTGTTAAAGACAAGGATTTGAGGTCACCTATAACAGTTGGAGTAAGGAGCCATCGATTGTATAGGTTGTAGATAGACACTCCTAAGGCACTATTTAGCAGCAATAGACCGAAAGCTCGGGGAGAATTGTGACATATACATCATGGAGCACTTAGATTGCTTCATGAGACCGTGACAAGTGTTTCGGAGGTCGGCATAGATCATCAATGATGTTTTTAGAGGGTGTGCGTTGGGGAAGTTTACAAAAGTAGCTTTTCCAAGGAGTGACACTAGATCATAGGGGATACTTGATTTAGTGAATTCAGATATATTTTGGTTGATTTCAATGAAATATCTCAGGGGGTACAATTATTTTACAACTTTTATCGATGATTTCTCCAGAAACATCTGGATATATTTCTTGAAGACCATGGATGAGGTCATTAGTTGATTTTAGGAGTTTAAGGCTCTAGCAAAGAATGTGGTCAGTAGAAAGATCTGGACCCTTTAGTTAAACAATGGAGATGAGTACACCAACAAAGAATTCTAGGAGTACCAGGGAAGGAATCAGGAGAGAGTGGACAATTCCTTACAACCACAATAGAATGGGGTTGCTGAGAGGAAGAACCTCTCTATTTCAGAGGTAGTGAGAGCGATAATGTATGACCAAGATCTCCCATGCTATTTATGGGAAAAGGAATGTAGTACAATGATTTGTATTCATAACAGGGTCCCACATAAAGTGCTTTGAAAGATGATGTATGATGAGGCATTCACAAGAAAGAATCTAGATGTCAGTCACTTTAGGATATTTGGCATTCTAGCATACAGTGACATTCTAGGAGATACACGTTCAAAGTTGGATAAGACTACAGAGTGAGGTTATGTCATTGGGTACAACAAAACCTCTAAGGCATATAGGACTTTCATCCTAGGGGCCAAGAGGGTTATAATAAGGCATGATGTCAAGTTCATGGAGGACTAGGCATCAAGAGGTTCAAATATTTTCCAACGGTTGAAGTCAGAGTGAGAAGTCAACAAAAGCTCCTGGAGTTGAGTAGTAGGGTCAAGGACTGTAGAGCACAATTAAAGTCACTAGTATAAGCACTATCTCAGGTGCAGGTTTTTTTGAGAGTTTGTAGAGCATGGAGCAGTAGATGCAACAGATCAGGGAGATGCATCAGGATGATATACAGGTGGATATTCCTAACTCCGTCATTGGCAAGAGGAACCACAAGGTTCAACAAACACTCAATTAGGGACTCATAGGGTGGGAAGGAGAGAGTGGAGACAACCAAAGAGGTACATTGGCTACGTGGCATTAGTCATTCAGTTGGTAGATAGCAAGACTTCCAACTCTCAGGAGGTCACATGTAGCACCATCCTGCAACACTTACCCAAGTTAACCGACCCGCTGGGGTAAACATGTGAAAAGAGGCTACTATGATGTGATTCAACTCCCCATGTGTAGTTAAGGATGTGGAACTGATAAGAAAAAACCATTATGACCTTCCACACATGCTACAAAACCTTCAAAAGCCAACCAACCCTTCTAAGTTACCAGCCCCTGAGGAAACTTGACATTTAACTAATCTAGACCCCCAATTGCTCCCATGAAAATCCATGAATGTGACTAAGGTCTTCCAGACACTCCCACAACAAGGGCATGCCAACAACTATGGACTTTTTCAGTGAGTTCTGAACCAATGACCCTAGATTTTGTGCTACTTTTTCAGGGGCAGGACTCAGGCCATTGCCTAGAACTTCATGAAATTTTCAAAAATGATTAATAACATTGGAATAAAGGTACTAATGAAAACACTTCATCAGTGACTTGACTAGAACCCTACTAACCTAACATGCATTTCATCAAACATGTCACAAATATGCATTCTATAGGTTCTAACAACAAATCTAAGCACAGGGGTCTCATACTTATCTGAGATCCATAAAGAAGCATCATTGCCATATCACAATAGTTGCATTATCATATATTAGGTCATGTATTCACTATAATCTCAATTACTAATCAAAAAATGATGAGATCCATACATTAAGTATGTCATAAAACATACTCATAACCAACATATAACCAACAGAAATAAGAGGGATATAACATCCATAAAATCCACAAATAAGCCAATACATTTACACATGAAATACCAAAGAGAAGGATATATTATTAATTAATGCAACAGACAACCAGGTATGGGACTTCCACAAACCACCAAGGGATAGATTGGTTGAACCAAATATTTCTTTCAGCCAATAACCCTTCTGCCATACTCCAAGCATAAATGTGGGACTCAAAACCAAACCAAACCAGGTTTCCTCGTGATTTACCACAATCCCCATTGGATCACTAGGCCCTAAACAAGCATAGATTCCATTGGATTTCTCCACCTACACCATGAGGAATTTTCATGTCTCCTAGTCTCTAGGCTTTACCATATATCCTACCATACAATGGTCAAGGATTCCTAGGCCTAATCAAGACTCCACCCTCCAGGTCTAATCCAGCTCAACCAAATATAAGAGAACCCATCACACCATGGCTATCCAAAAATGACAAGGCAAGGATGAAGAACATTGTCACACATGGAAAAACATGTGCCAATGATAGAAAGACAACCAAAAACACACATGCATGCAAAATCTAGCAAGGAAATTACACATGCAAATCGATACCTGCAAATAATACCGATGTAGTTGCTAGATGCTTCTATTCCTTGCTTGATCCTAGCTTTCCTTTTCCTTTTTGGTCCTTCCTTTGCTTTCCTTGATCCAATGCTAGAGTTCTCTAAGAATTCTCTAATTTTACGAGAGAGAGAGAGAGAGAGAGAGAGAGAAAGAGAGAGAGAGAGAGAGAGAGAGAGAGAGAGAGAGAATATAGAGAGAGATCCAAAACTGAGCTGATAAAAAATGTTACAAATTGATCCACATACGCCATTTTATTGATGGGGTCTCTAGTTTCTTCAATTTTCCATTATTTTCCTTCATTTTCCTTCTCACCTGCAACCTTTGACCTTTGACCTTTGACCTTCCTTTTCTCCTAATTTCCATTATTTTCATAAATAAAATGCCAATTAATGCCTCATGCCTTTCCAAAGCATTTTTTATTTCCTTTGCCAATTTCCTTAGCCATAATAAACCAAATGAACACCCACACTAGGATGTTTTATCCAACATTTAACTTGGAATATGTGTCCCATGACCTTGGTTATTATTTTGCCTTTATTAACTTTATTTACATGGAATTTTGACCAGGGATGTTATATAACCCTCCCCCTTAGGGGAACACCATCCTCGATGTTCAATGACACCTAAAATTAGCTAGACCATTGAAAAAAACATACTACCTATGGAGCTTTATAACATAACCCATTGTCGTATTTACAATGACCACCTACTAAAAACATGACAATCATATCATTTACTGGAGCTTTACAACAAAACTCATTATAGTATTTACAATAAAAACCACATATACTCATGCACATTTGCTTCAACTAGCAAATAATAATATTGTCTATGGACCTTTATAAATCTAGCTCGATACAATGTTTACAATAATATACACATATTCACATTTTCTCAACCAACAAATAAAAGGATATGATACCCACATCAACAACAAGGGAATCTAGAGGCTCACACTTCCACCCTCAAAGTAATACCAGGATTGACCTCCTTCCTAGGAAGTCCAAAATCCACTACCAAAGTAAAAGTTTCATCCAATATCTAGCGCTACAATCCTTGTGCTACTTATCCTCTCAGTCAATAGTTATCGGATCATTGTTCCAGGGGACACTACCAATGTGCATCTAATTCCATCTAGAAATGCTAATGACCAAAACAAATCCATTCCCAACCTCCCCTTCTCTACTACATAGTCCCTCGGGAAATCCGGTCACCCCTTTCATCCAGTCACTCACTTTCCAAGTTCCCCAACATCCCCTGTCCCAGCCGATCCATCCCTTGGCAAGGTTTCCTTGCATTAGAAGGTCCAAAAACAAAGGTATATCCATACCTCAAAACCATCATAACATGGTCATGGAAATCAATGGACAATATTGGGTACTAGTCTCTCACAACGACCCTACTCCTTAAGTGCTTTACCAACATATTGTTGCCTATTCCAATTACTGATGCTACTGCTGCTAATGCTTGCAGTTAGTTTCAACCACCCAACTGGGAATTTCCGTGTTTTCCTGTACCAAGCACATAAATTCCATTAGATTCAAAATAAATTCAAACCATACCTCATTAGTGGCATGTCAATAAGGTAAACTTGCACTTATTTTCACTTCTTGTCACAACGAGCCATACCAACGCTTAACCAAATCATCATGAATAAACATATCACATCTGGTTAGCTCAAAGAACAACCATCATAGATCAAAATCATGAATCACATGCCATCATCATAAACTAGAATCATAGATCACATGCAAAATAAAACTGAAATAAAATATTGATACTTATCCTTCGCTTCTACCTTTATCCTTTATCCTTTGTCCTTTCCATATGCACGCCGGATTGGTTTCCTCGCTCGACAAACACCCAATACCTTGTCTTCAACCACATACACATACACACAATGTGCATCACACACATACAACTAAACACGGCACACCACCCATACAATAAATGCACCTACACCTGACATACAATACATACACCTACACCTGGCGTACAAACACAAAACATACACCTACATCCAGTGTACGACACAACACATACACCTACACCCAATGTACAAACACAACACATACACTTGCATCCAGTGTATGACACAACACATACACCTACACCTAGTGTATAACACAATACACATAGTGCAACACAACAAATACACATGTCACGATGCCATGACTACATAATGCACATACATAGTACTACATGTACACAACACAACATGTAAGACATGAACACAATACCACACGTACACAATACCACCTGTACACAACACCATCTACACATCTTGTACACAACATCACATGTACATGACACCATCTGCACAACATAAACACAACACCACATGTACACTGCACCACCTATATAAAGTGTACACAACACCACATGCACAACATGTACATGCCACCACATGTACACGACACCACATGTACATAGCATGACATGTACACAACACTACTTACACATAGCACCACATGTACAATATGTACACATCACCACATACACACAACAACACATGTACAATCATGCACACAACACCAAATGTAGTTAGAACCACATGTACAACATGCACGCAACACCATATGTACATAGCATTGCATATACAGCATGTACATAGTTCCATATGTACACAACACCACATATCTAACATGTGCACAGTACGATATGTACAACACTGCATATCCAATATGTACATAGCACCATCTATACTCATCATTGAATATGCAATATACACACAACACCATAGATACAATAGGCACACAACATCATATGTACACAATACTACATATACAACATGTACATAGCATTGCATATACTATATGTACACAACACCATATACACACATTACAATATATGCAACATGCATGCAACATTATATGTGCACAGTACCCCATTAACAACAGGCCCACACCACTATATATGCAACATGCACACAACATCATAAGTACATCATGTACAACAGATTCACAACAGTAGTACTGCACACACAAAATCCACACCATCTCTACCAAGAAACCTTACTTCTAGTGTTTTTTCGATGTCCATGTGTGTACCAGCATGCCAAAAATCACACTACTTTCATTCCATTGATGTATACCTCAGCATAGCCCATCCATAACATAAACATAGTATAATCACAGAATATTAATTCTTATCCACATGATGTTGACCTCCTAGATTTGTCGAGGCTACTCTTCACACTTGATTCCGCATAAGACCAAGAACCTCTTCATGTCATTCACCTGCATAAGCAATCACTCCTTCACAAGACTGATCTCTGACGACCTTGTCAGAAAAAAACAAACATACAGACATACATATATACATATAAACATCAACATAAAAAAATCATGATCCATAACGATCATGCCAGATAACAACATACGTACATACATATATACATATATAAACATCAACATAATCATGATCACAACATAATTACCAGATATCTTACGGTCTAAGGTTAAGAAAACTCCCTTTATTTTTGCACAACATGCAAAAATTGAGAACAACCTTTCCCAACATATCCAAGGCATCTGATGCCTCAGATCCATTTACTCCACCTTTCATGTTACCTTTCTCATGATTGTCCTGCCATTGTCCATTTATCCAAATGGACGCAACCAATGCAACTGATTGTCATACTCTTTCCTTTAGCTACCCTTATACATGCACCGAGATTCATATAGGTCTTACATTACCTATTGGACTTCATTTAGCTCTCCCCAAGCTCCACTAACTTCCCTAGTTCTCAACCAAATCCCAAGACCCTCAAAACATAAAAGGAAAGAACAAGAAACAAACAAGAATAAAATCATGAAACACCAATAGAAACACAACACCACAAACAAAGTGGTATGTCCATACACTAGTCATAAACAAAACCACAATAAAGTGCAACAAATCACAAAAGACTGAAAGCACAAACTAGCAGCAAACACCATGAATCAACCCCGTGGGTTCCCAATTCTTTCAAGGGAAAGCTCAACCCGAGCCTTCTTCAAAATTTCATGACAATATCTTGTGATGCATTCCCCTGCATCATACTACCATAAACACATAATTGTTAGCACATAAATAAACATAACAATCTACCAGTTACCTTACCTTGATGTGCCAAGCACTCTTCCTTGTAATTGAAAGTGTACATATATCATTTTTGAAAGGATTCTAATTCCTTGACGAATCCATCCAAAATTGAAAACCAATTGCTATACCTATCAAATACATGTCCATGAATCTAGCACATATCCACATGATTTCAGAAAAAATCAAAGTTAAGAGTACTTCCTGTGTTCATGAAAAGCACTCATTCATTTTCAATTACGGCTTCCAAACATAGCCAAAGGAATTCTCACCCAAATCCTTTTTCTTACCTATTTACCTTGTTGCAATCGAGTCTTACTATGTACTATCACATCACCCAACTGTTAGTTATATAAACACATCAGCTATTAGCTTGTCACACTAATACCAAACATGTTTCCGTGCAACTACTCACACATGTCAGTCACACATTCCAAAGGTCAATACATCATGTCTATTAATCTGAAATCAACCTTTACCAAGATGAACAATCATGTCATAATCTGCAATCAACTTACAATAATTAATCATAATACTACGACTAGCCTCCACTTGCATTCAAGTACATATCAACTTAATGTATCTTAGGGGAGGCTATCACATCTTCATAATCAATCCAAATTAGTATGACATAATATCACAATTATATCGACTCATACTGAATATCATGACCACAATTATCTGCATAGACTAATCTAGATTAACACGATATATATAACATCAAGATCTCAAATGAAATGAACATACTCATCATGCATATGACCACAATGCATACAACAAGAAGTTACTATCCTTCATGACTAACTGATGCATGTGCATATAACCACTAATTAACTAGCATCTATCATGAATGTAACCATAACAATAATAGAATAACATGCATGTACATAAACCTAATATGTATAACAACCATTATCAACATACCTGCATACCTAACAAACGTACTTGAATGATGATCTCCTCTTACCCCAAGGTCTAGTGCTGCAATCTCGCTCTGATGATCTACATCTCTTGCTCTATCTCAACCAACACATCAGTGTCATAACATGCCAGTATCATCATGACGACACAGGACCACAACAATGGAAATCACAATGCATCTCTTACCTACTATACATGCATAACCATCACCATGATAAGACATGCATAACTACATATAGACATTGACATGCATAACAAATGCATATACAACAGACATGCACTCATGAAAAACTCATACCAACAACAACAACATCAACTTCTACATGTCAACACACTGTAACAATGACCACAACCATGCATACATAACAAGCACATATACAACCTACATGCATGCATGAAAAACACATTCCGCCCATCTAGTCCAAGTGTTGAACCATGCTCTGATACCACTATGTAACACCCTCCTCCCAAATTTACCCAAGTTAATCATTTTTGGGGGTAAACTTGTGACGAGAGGCTACTATGATGTATTGAACTCCCCATGTGCAATTAAGGAAGTGGAACCGATAAAACAAAGCCATTATGACCTTCCATACATGCTACAAAAGCTTCAGGAGCCAACCAACCCTTCCAGGTGACCAACCCCTGAGGAAACTTGAAATTTCACTGATATGGATCCCCAACCACTCCCATGACAAGCCATGAATTCTATTGAGGCCTTCCAGTCACTCCCACGGCAAGGGCATGCCAGGGACTATGGACTTTGTCAACTAGTACTAAGCCAACGACCTTGAATTTTGTGCCACGTTTTGAGGGCCAAGACTCAAGCCATTGCCTAGAACTTCATGAAACTTTCATAAATGATAAATAACATCATAACAAAGGTACTAATGCAAACAATTAATCAATGAGTTTATTGGACCCTACTAGCCATGACAAGAATTTGGTCAAACATGTCATAAATATGCATTCGACATGCTCTAACAACAAATCTAAGCATAGGGGTCTCATACTTATTTGAGATCCGTAAAGAAGCATTGTTTCCATACCATAATAGATGTGTTATCATCTATTAGGTCATGCATTATGTACTCTCAATTACTAATCAAAACATGATGAGATTCATACATTAAGTATGTCATAAAACATACTCATAAATAACATAGAACCAAAAAAAATAACAGGGATATACCAAACATAAATTACACATATAAGCTAGTACATTTACACGTGAAATGCCAAGGAGAATGAGCTCTTAGTAATGAATGCAAAATCCAACCAAGTATGGGACTTCCATGAACCACTTGATCATAGATTGGTTGAACCGAATCTTTCTTTTAGCCAATCACCCCCGTGCCATATTCCAACCATGAATATGGGACTCAAAACCAAACAAAACCAATTTCCTTAGGCTTTACCGCAATCCCTTCCATATCACTAGGCCCTAAACAAGCATGGATGCCACTAGATTTCACAACCTACACCATGAGTAATTTTCCTGTCCCCTAGTCTCTAGTCTTTAACGTCTATTATGTTGTACAATGATCGAGGTTTCCTAGGCCTAATCAAGACTCCACCCTCCATGCTTTATTGTATATCCTGCCATTCATCGGTCAAGGATTCCTAGGCTTAATCGAGGGCACACACCTCTAGACTTTACCATATATCTCGCCATGCAATGGTCAATTATTCTTAGGCCCACTAAGGCACACAAAATCCAACTTTATTGTAATCCCAGTCAGGTTCATGGATTCCTAGGCCTTGTGTTATTTCTCTTACAGACCACCTCACTCAGTTTTGAAACCATCCAGCAATCCAGCTCAAGCAAATACAAGAGAACACATCACACCATGACTATCCAAAAATTGCAAGGCAATGTTTAAGAACACTATCACACCTTGAACAACCAATGCCAATGACATCAAGAGAACCAAATACACACATGCATGTACCATGCATACCAAATCTAACAAGGAGATTACACATGCAAATCGATACCTGCAAATAGTCTCACTTTAGCTGCTAGATGATGCTCTTCCTTTCTTGATCCCTTCTTTCATTTGTCTTCTTAGTCATTTCTTTGCTTCCTTGATCCAACACTAGAGTGCTCCAAGAATGATCTAAGTGTCCAAGAGTGTGAGAGAGAGATCTCCAAAACTAAACTTACAAAAAAGGTTACCAACTAATCCCCAAAAGCCTTTTTATTAATGAGGCCTCAATTTTCTTCAATTTTCCATTATTTTCCTCCTCACATGCAACCTGTGACCTTTCACCTTCCGTTTCTCCTAATTTCCATTATTTTCATAAATAAAACGCTAATTAATGTCTCATGTCTTTCCAAATCCTTTTCCATTGCCTTTGTCAATTTTCTTAGCCATAATAAACCAAATCAACACCCACACTAGGATGTTTTTCCCAACATTCATTTGGAATACATGTCCCATGACCTTGGTTATTATTTTGCATTTATTAACTTTATTTACATGGAATTTTTACCAAGGTTTTTATACCACACAACAACAAGTGTAGCAAGATGTAATGGTTGAGGGGTATTCCTCAATCATGCAAAATGATATGTGGGAGGTTGTACCAAGACCAACAGACATGGTTTTGGTTGGATGACACTCGATCTACAAGATTAAGCAGGGTTCATGTTGGGTGTAGTATATGGTGGATTAATGGACCAACATTTAATGTCAATCTGGGCTCTGTAGACTTCGAGACACAACATTGGAAATGTTAGAGAAAGACTCCATTAACATGCAAAAAAAAATCGTAACTTGTCCAAAAAATACTCACACCTTCAGATTACTGCATTAAACTCTATTTCCACTCAATTTTATGTGCAAGCAAAAAAAAACCATAATCACTCCAATCTATATGTAAACAAGAAACTAAAAGTGTGACTTGGACCTATTATGAGTGTTATTAATGTAGTCATATGTATCAACAAAATAGGAAACAATAGTGTGCACAAATATTAACCTCATTGTACTCTATTGTTTATAAAAGTCATTGTACTCTATGTATTATTCAGTAATACATGTCTATAAAAGTAATTCTTAGACTTGCATATGCACAAACCATAATTAATATTATTTTTAATGTTAAATATTGTTGACACAAGGGAAATTTTCTAAATAGTAAATATTTACTTCATAATGCACAAAATGATCACAGTAACCATATGAACTAAATGAAAGCATGAGGAATTTTAGAGAAAAAAGTAATGTAAAACCAAACAAAATGGAGGCTTGATAGTCCAAATGGAAGTATTGAGAAATACAAAGCTAGGTTAGTGCTCAAGGGATTCTCTCAGAAAGAAGGAATACATTACTTTTGCTCTTGTGGCTAGGTACACTTCTATATGAGTCATGATCTCATTAGCAGCATAGATGGGATGGAAGATCCATCAAATGGATGTCAAGATGATATTCCTAAATGGTGAACTGGAGGAGGATGCGTATATTAAATAATTAGAGGGATTTTTGGCACATAGTAGGGAGATCCATGCATGCAAGTTGAAGAGAGCTTTATATGAGCTCAAGTAGGCTCCCAGGGTGTGGTATGAATGCATCGACAAATACGTGTAGGGCATGGGATTAATGAAGAGTAAGGAAGATGAGAACCTCTACTACTCCGTGGTTGGGGGTGATGTACTCATTCTTGTCCTATATGTGGATGACTTGTTCTTGACAAGTTCACTAGGCTTCATAGAGGAGTGTAAGAGGGATTGTGCAGCAAACTTTGAGATGAAATATTTGGGGATCATTCACTACTTTATAGGCACAAAGGTGTGGCAAAAAGATGGTGATATTTTCCTTAGACAAGGGAAATACTGCATCGATATCCCGAGGAGATTCAAGATGGAGGATTGCAGAGCCATTTCTACACCCATGATCACTAATTGGAGGATGATAGATACATCTAGGGAGTAGGATGTGGACCCCATCTTATGCAGGAAATTGATTGGCTCTCTTATGTATTTGGTCAACACCAGGATGGATATATCCTATGTAGTAAAATCTCTCATTTAGTTTATGGTGGAACCAAAGAGAGTGCATTGTATGGAAATTAAACATGTGTTGAGGTATTTTCTCAATATTATCGAGTATTGGTTAAGATATGCTTGAAGTGATGGTGTCAGGTTGGTTGGATATATTGATGCAGACTGGGAGGTAACATAGTAGATCAAAAAAGAACATCAGGGTGCTACTTCAACATGGGATCAAGATTTGTTTCTTCTACAGTAGGAAGCAGAGGTCTATGGCACTGAGTTCTACAGAGGCAAAGTACATGGAAGCGAGCATGGTTATTGATGAGCCTCATAAATGGGTAATTATATGGGCTCATTTTACCTCCTAACCTAGTCAAATCAACCATTCTCTTAGCTTATTGTATGATTTCCTTATTAATTTTATGCTTATAGAGTGAGTTGAGTTAGTTATGATGCCATGTGGTCTAATATGTGTTTAATGCAGATTATTGATGAATTTTGAGGTCAAAGTCAAGGATCCAGTGGACAAATGGCAGCAATAACTTAAAGTGGACAAAGGAGAGGACTTATAGGAGGGAATCCCCCTCATTTATTACTCCCCACTTTGAATTCCCCTTCATTTAGCTCGGAGTACAAGCAGCCAAGTCATGCACTAGAAGGCAGCAGAGCAAGTGGAGGATGACTGATGATTATCTCGAGTTTTGGGAGCCAAGCCTCCCTGATTTTAAGGAAGCTATTAGTAGCTTCATTTGTATAAGTAGAGAGGCATAGGGCCTCACTAGGGTCATATTTTTGTTGAATTTTTGCTTATGTAAACTCTGCTCCAACTTCGAACTCATTATTTTTTAGACAGTTTCATGTAATCTTGTTATTGTTTTGATAATAAAGATGGAAACCTTTTTGAGCTAGCACTGAGTTACCTCAGAGGGCTGAAGCTCTTGGGTTAGGGCCCAATCCAAATAGCCAAGCTCCTCTTTACTTGTATTTGTATGTTTTATTTCAGTTGTAGATTAAGTTGTTGTTAGAAGCATTTCTTTTATGGTTAAGAATAGGTTGCGTTTGATGATTCAGTAGTTTGCTTCCATTTGTGCTTTCTATACCAGGTTAAATAGTGATCAACAAAGATTCAAAAGGCTAGCAACAATGCCTTGGCCTCTCTTCTTTCTTTTGGGACCATGATTTTAGGCAAAGACCCTCTTGCTACCCCAAAAACACAAATTTTCCTCATCCATAGGACTTCTAGTGTTTGCATTTTTTCAGTAGATTAATAGTCTAGCTTTTCTTTGCTTCAGATCTTCTTCATCATGTTCACTTATTTATTTGAAATAGTATTCTTTCATGCTTTCCTTTCTTGTATCATTTCTTAGCATTTCCTTTCATAGATCATAGTTTAGACTAGTTTGACGCAAAACTCTGTTTTTCTAGATGCACTCATTTCATTACTGGTTTGATCTTGTTGGTTTAATGTCAGTTCCTTTGTAGAAAATATCTTCTAGCAGCAGGCTAGCCTATCATCCATCACATCCTCCATCCGATTAATGCCCTACAGGTCACCCAAGTCTCACCTCAATTCTACTTTAGTTTTCTGTATTTTCCATAGAATTCCTCCCTCTCTCCTTGACCAAATCCAATCATATTTCTCTCTCCTAATGATTCTTGGTAGACCCTAGGTGCCCTAACAATTCATTCCAACCTTCATCCACCTTTTCCACCCACTCTCACACCTTCAAAATAGTGAAAAATACTCTCAGACTCCTCTTGTAGGCCTCCTATAGAACATTGTTTTTCCTCCTGTAGATTTCCTGTGTCCTCTTGTAGATTTTCCTATAGGCTTCCTTTTGAAGGCCGAATGTGGGAAAAGCATCTAGAAGGCCACCTGAGACCTCCTAGGACCCATCCACACCATCCTACATCTTCTCAAGTCCCAAGACCGCCCTCTAATGCTACCTATTCGCTGCCACACTCACACACAATAAATTACATGCATGTCAAATTCACATAAAAATACATAAAAATCCAAAAATATGTTTTTTTCTCATTTAATTCAAGAAATAGCATGGTTAGATGTTGTTTACTTTCTTGAATAGGTAATGGCATTCCCTTCATGGTTTTCATAGCACTTTCTGCAAAAGTAGAATTAGTTGGTGAATTAGGGTTTACTAGGTTTGCTTTACATTTCAATCTTTCTCCTTGCTGCAGTCAGAATAGAATCTATCTTTCTTTCCTTTTGTCACATACAGAGCTTCTTATGGAATCCATATAAGTTGGCTTGAACTCCTAGTGATCTTGCACCGGCTGACCAAGTGACAACCTGCAGTAAGAACTAGTACTTGTGCATACAACACCAACGTTTCCAAGTTTGTTACGAACTACCGGGTTGATAAGAGTAAAGTAGGCAACCCAAGAGTTGCAGCATTATTGCTGCAATACTAATGCTCACCACTTTTTGGTGTCGTTTCCAGGCAAGCGTCAGAGTATTCTGTGATTACTTCTTTGTTTTATTTTCAATTACAACATTCTGCTAATAGTTTATTTCAACAAAAGTAGACTAGTCCTTTCTTTTCCTTGAAGTTCTACATTTCTTTGCTTTCCTTTTCAATTCTGCAAATTTTATTTCAACAAGAGTAGACTAGTCATTCTTTTCTTTCAAGTTTTGCATTTCCTTGCTTTCCTCTTCAATTCTGCAAATTTCATTTCAGCAAGTTCATTTCAGCTAGTTGCAATTCATTTTGCTCAATCAATTTCAGTTTTGCAGGTACTATTGGTGTGGGGAAAAAAGACACAAAAACCAACCAAAAAGATTTCCTTTCATGCCTCATAGGAATAGAGATAAATCAAGAAATTTTTTGCCCAACACCCCCACTACTTCACACAGCCAACCTTCTCTCTTCTTCAGTGGCTGCGATCAAGAAGAACCCTTAGGTGAATAGCCAGACATATTTGAAGAACCTATAGGGGAAGAAGAATAAGAAAACATTCCTTTGGAGCCAATGGCTGAAAATAGAAATGCTAGGGAGAGAGAATAGAGGGTACCTTTCCCATTCGGGAGACCAATGGGACACCAAAATGAAGAATATAAGCCCTTCCACCCTACCTTATTTCCATGGTCTGACTACAAAAGATCCTGACACCTTTTTGTTCAAGTTTGTTATTATTTTTCGAACCTATGACTATGTAGAAGATGAGAAAAAGTTGAAACTATTCCCTTCTACTCTCAAGGATGCAGCACTATGTTGGTTCATGGGATTACCTAGCAATAGCATCACAACTTGGGCTCAGATGCAGCAAGCCTTTAACAACAAGTATCGATAATATTGTAGGTCAAAAGATACTAAAGAAGAAATCTTTCAAATGACCATAGGAAGTGATGAGTCCCTGGAAGACTATGAAGAGAGGTTCCAATTCAGTTACAAAAGGGTTGGGTGTACACTTGACCCTAAGTCTCTGAAGTTGGTCCTGCTCAAGGGAATCCAGGAAGATCTTCTAGACACCCTCCATCTACTAGCCGGAGGATACATCTACCAACGACCCTATGAGGACATAAATATTGTTTTTAGAAATCATTCTAGGGTAACCAGAAAGAAAGGTAGGGGGAGTCACCCCATAGCCATTACCTCTTCCTCCAACTCATCCATTAGAGGAGAAATTGGGAACCTGCTGGAAGACTTCAAAAGTGAGATGCTACAGACTCTTGCCATGCAAATGGACACATTACATATCAAAAGAAATCAAGAGGAAGCAGAGAGGGCTTTGGCCATTTTTTGCCCTAGATGCACCAGGAGGCATCCTAGGAATGAATGTCCATTGAATTCTATAGAGGTTTTTTCAGTTTGTGAAGAGAATCATTCCACAAATAAGTGCCCTTCCTTGTCCAGACTTAAAGTTGTATATCAAGGGACTGAGGGAGTCACTGAATAGCTCTACTACATAAACCAAAGAAGACCGCCTGGACCTAGACCATACCAACAGGGGATGCAAGGGACATCTCAAGCATACTACAACCCCAACCAAGTGCCCTCCATACCTTCTTGGGGCCCCCTACTCATCATTCCTAGTCCACACCACCTCCTTGGTCCTTCACATCTCAATATCATTTCCAACCAGCCACCCATTCATTTCAATCCTATGCTTAGCCACAGCCAGAGTGAAATGCACCTCATCAAGGGTGGAGGCCCCAATACAACTCTCTTCCTGCTCTTATGCCTTCACCACTTGCCCAACCACAACCGTTACCTCCTGCTCCACCAAAGCAACCCCAAATTTTTTCCCAGCGAAATCCAAACCCAAACAATAGACATGCTCAACAAGTGTATAGTGGAGAAGCTTCATTACCAACTTATGTTGTGGAGATTCAGGAAATTAACTTGCAATCTCGGAAAGTTCTCCCAGTTAGCCAACCTCCAACCAAGAAGGTTGAGGAAGATAAAGAGGAAAGCGAACCTAAAGCAAATCCACCCTTTCCTAAGAGACTATCCGCGACAGTCCAACCTACCCCAGAAGAAACTGAACTCTTGGGAGAATTGAAACATTTATGTGTGAAGATACCACTTTTCGAAGCCATAAAAGATGTACTTCTCTACAATAGGTTAATCAAAGAGAAGTGATTTAGGCATCCAGGAAGGCACAAGAGAGATGCCCCAACCATCAATGTCATAGGGAAATTGTCCGACTTGATGTTGGGGTAGGCAATCTATCCAAAGTATCTGGACCCTGAAAGCCCAGTAGTCAATGTCCACATTAATGGCACTGTGATCACACACACCTTGATTGATCTAGGAGCTACCATTAATGTGATGAAAAAGGACACAATGCTTAAACTCAACCTCCAGGGCTCCTTGAGGAAGACCACGACCGTGCTACAGTTAGAAAACCGCTCCACCATGACCCCTGAGGGGATTGTCGAAGATGTGAAGGTCTCCATTGATTCTTGGGAGTGCCCTGTTGATTTCTTAGTTCTCCAACCAAAGGCAAAGCTCACTGGGTATCCTCTCATTCTAGGAAGACCCTAGTTGGCTATTGTCGATGCCTACATCAGCTGTCGAGCTAGGAACATGACCATAAAGAACGGGCATATGTCCAAGTAGTTAATCTCATATCCTCCTGCCCAAACCTTGCTAGAACATGATCTACCACTCTGGTTGGAGGAGGAAGATGAGGATAAAGTTTATTCCACACAACTTTATACATTAGAAACTACCATTGGGGGGGAAACTGCAAGATGAGGATGATATGATCAAAAATTTGATTCAGAATCCACCTCCCAATATATCACCCTTAGAGGACATAGTAAGAGAAACCCAAAACAACCCCTCAACTAATCTCTGTGTGGCCGATCCTACTCCTCCCCATTGTCTAGTCAATTTAACGTCTTAAATTGCTCTACATAAATTATCAATCCGGGTATCATAAACTGATGAAGTGTGGTGCACCATATGTGCTTAGTTAACCTTTTTCTTACTTCATTGTTTTATAGATTTTATTTTGTTTTGGGGTTTTGTTTTTATTGATCTCCTAAAGTTTCTAATGCAAATGGAAATCCTATTCTAAGGTCTTAAGAATACTTTTAAAGGTTAAGTATGGATGTAGATTTCAAGACAAGGTTTATGTCCCTAATGGTAAGTTCCAAAACTTAGCATTTCAGAAGATCTCAAAACATGTTATTGATGGAATTAGTACTTAAACAAAAGTGTAAGTATGCAGCTACTTCAATCAAACAAAATATGAAATACTAATCATGAAATCACTGTTTCTGTTGCTTGTCTAAATACGGAAATAAAAGTTAAGCTATTGCACTCAAACAAATCAAAAAATGCAAACTAATAAAAAGTAAAATCAAATCACAACATTCATATTTCGATCCCTCGCCAATTAGTCTAGCTATAGATTTTGGAGGTAACCGTCAATGACATGAGCAATCCAATATCTAATTTCAGAATAGTAAACTAAAATCAAATCACAGCATTCATTTTTCGATCCCTCGCCAGTTAGTCTAGCTATGGCTTTCGGAGGTAACCGTCAATGAAATGAGCAATCTGATATCTAATTGCAGAAAAGTAAAAGTAAAATCAAATCACAACATTCATATTTCGATCCCTCGCCAGTTAGTCTAGCTATGGCTTTCGGAGGTAAATATCAATGAAATGAGCAATCTGATATCTAATTGCAGAAAAGTAAAACTAAAATCAAATCACAACATTCATATTTCGATCCCTCGCCAATTAGTCTAGCTATGGATTTCGGAGGTAACCGTCAATGAAATGAGCAATCAAATATCTAATTGCAGAAAAATAAACTAAAATCAAATCACAACATTCATATTTCGATCCCTCGCCAGTTAGTCTAGCTATGGCTTTTGGAGGTAACCGTCAATGAAATGAGCAAATCTAATATCTAAACTAACTAACAAAGCAAATGAATAAGACTGAAATCAAAGCATAACTGAAATTGAAAAGCTAAAAAAACAAAGTCAGCAGAGAGGTAAATCTCATGTCACTATTTGATGCAAAAACATGTAAAGAAAAAAACTAATCTACAATCAACCAATTGAACACACTTACATGAATTAAAATTGCATGAATGGAAAATCTAATCTATCAAACTTGAAAGCAATCAAATGACATAATGAAATCAAAACAAAATTACAAAATGAAATCTACTCTACCTTATATTCTAATATGCTCCATGACATCTACTTCACATCTCCTTCCATGTTCAGAACATCAAAGCTTCATTCAAATTCTTCAAAATTATAAAGTACAACAAAGCTCTCCAAAGCTTTCAAGCGTCATCAAGGAAGAACTACAAACTCCAAGCTAAGAACTGAGACTAACAAATGAAGGAGAGAGATCTCCTATTTATACAAAAAGATGAGAAGCCATCTCATTAATGACAATCCATGAATCTCTCCCTATACCTCTAGAGTCCTAATCAAAATAGGAACTGATAAGACACATGTCTTCTTAGAGTTACAATACAATTAGGAGATGTGACACATATCCTCATGATCCCATGATTCTTTCCACTCAAATTCGAATTTCGCCTTAGAGTGCCACATAAGGGTCTTCTAGAAGCCTCCTTTCGACCTACACGTGTCAACAATCTCAACCCAATTGTTAGGTATAAACATATGCACATTATTTTCTAATTTTTAACCACAAATTCACTTAAAAGGCTTAGAATTAATAAAGATTGGAAAAACATAAATGTGGCCCAATGACAATGAAAGTGGGATGAATGTGGTGACATAGTAGTGAAATGGAGGTGATATAATGGACATAATAGTGAAAGTGTAATGGAAATGAATGACATTTTCAAGACCCAACAGGGTCCATTCATACAAATGTCATGGAAGTAAACTCTTTATTTGGTATATTTGAAACAAATTTTCATATAGCTTGACAATCCTTGGAAGGTAAATTATTTTAAACTGGGATATAGGAAAAACATGGATTTCGAAAAGAAAATATGGCCAGGAGAAAACCACTTGTAAGTAATTTTGTTGATTATGTTGAAATACTATCATTTGAACGTGGAGCATGAGCATGGGGGTAATGTAATAAGAGATATGATTTAATCGTTGGAGGAAAAAAAAGAAACTTAGCTTATTGCAAGTCTCATAAACCTAGATGGAGGTGGTTTTAAAATTTTCACTGGTAAAAAATGTTAACAATGAAAGTGCAATCTTGAACCAACAATTTGAGGAAAATAGCTTGAATTTGATGCATTCAATAAATGATTAATCAAAAATCATTTGTATAGGATTTCATTTTGCAAATTTAATAAGAAAAAATGGAAAATAAATGTTGCTGAACATTCCTTTTGTTAAGTTTGCTGTCAAAATAATGAACCATACTCATAAATTGACATCTAAAGTTTTAAGGAAAACCAAAGAATAAAGTCTGATATGGATTCTACATGGTAAAGATATCACAATCACAATTAGTTTTGAATTTATTATTTCATTGTGAATATTTTGAAATGATATCAAAATAATAGCTAGCATATTGAATTATCACTTAAGATTTGTTACTTCATTGTGTAAGACATAAGAAGAGTAATACTTGATGTTTGAGGGATTCATCATTCACAAGATAGACATTCCCAGGAAAATAAGTTGTGATGTTGAAAAGAGGTAATTTGAAGGATTTTATAAGCCTATTTGAAGTGGAAATCTTCAAAATATTAATTTAGGCATATTTACATTGTGAGCAAAGTGTTTATAAGCCTAGATTTGAAAATATTGGGATGTGAATGAGATGACGAAATAATATTACATGTTGGATCTCAAGGAAGAAGATCACACACATGAATCAAGGCTTGATTGGATGAATATGACCACAAAAATTGTTCTTATCTACTCATTTTAAACCATTTATCTCCACATTTTTTAATTTTAAAATTAAACTAGTTATCTTTTTCTTGTATTATGGTCCATTCAGAAGAATCCAAACCTGGTTCAGTTTTTTCTTGTGCTTATAAATGAATGATTTTTCAAATACTTTAACAAGGAAAAAAGTTAACAAAAAATAATATATAATGCATCTCTTTCAAATAAGTAGTGGATGCGAAGACAAAATGACTCCCATCTAATTCCGATTGGAATAAATATTAAAGGATTAAAGAAGAAAGGTGTCATTAGAGTAAAAAATATCCAAATTATGAAGGAAGAAGACAAAGATTAGATCATAAGTATATAATATCTTTCATAGTTTTCAACGATTGTAGTTATAGACATTAAGGACGAACACAAAAAATCATTATTAATTGGAAGAATGACATGGTTTCTAACATTTTAAATTAGATGATAATATTTATGTCTCACATGTGAATGTTGGTGTTTTGCAACTAGACTATTTGTTGATGATTTGTTCATCACTATTGGTATTTCTAACAATATTTTGAGTTTGAAGGAGAAGTTGATCTATACATTGAAATGATTGACCTTATTTTGATGCAATTCTTTCTGGACATCCAAGTATTGCAAATGGATAACTGTCATATCTTTATTTCTTTGTATGTTTTAGATCTATTTATCATATTCAAAATGGATGATTTTAGTTTTTTACTAACCCATATTAGTGTGAATCAAACCTAAATAGGTTGAGTGATTCCTTAAGATTTCATGCTACTCCCTATAGGTAGGTTGTTGATAATCTAATTTATTTGACCCAAAGTCAACCTCATATATCCATTGTTGCTAATTTGATCTCTAGGTTCATGTGGGATCCAAAAGAGAGCCACTTAAAGCTGACAAGGAGGATTGCTCATTATATTTAGGATACATATAATCTTGGTATAAATAATTTCAACAAAATAATAACTAGTTGGCAGTTATATCGATCCTAATTGTGTTGGAGATGAATATGATAGGAAGTCAACTTCAAGCTGTGTGTTTAATCTTGGATATGGACTTGTGGTGTGGCCTTATAATAAGAATATGGAAATTTCCTTATCAACCATATGGGCTTCTTAAATAGGTGCAATTAATGTTGTCTCAAAGGAAGGAACTAGTTGATGGACAACAAGAATGTTGGGAAAATCATTACACTAAAAGGTTGGGAAAAAACACATATCATAGAAATGAAACACTACATGCAAACCAAAGATTAAGAGGCATGCAAATGCATTAATCATCACTAGATAATGTGCATAAAGGAAGGTTTGTGCTATATTTCTCCTTGACCAACTACATAAATAATTATAATTATATAAATTTCATTCAAGTATAGTGAATAATTTTTATATTCAAGCTTTTGTGATCCATAATGAATTAAACAAAGTCTTTCGGTAGAAATCACATGAGAGAATTTTTTGGCTGATGCGTTTCGAACCAACAAGTGTGGTTCCTCATTAGGACGAACCACACTTGTCCTGATGAGGAACCACACTTGTTGGTTCGAAACGCGTCAGCCAAAAAGTTCTCTCATGTGATTTCTACCGAAAGACTTTGTTTATAATGAATAATGTTCAAATTCATGTTTGAAATATCAAAACAACTATCATGTCATGATATATACTAGTTTCATACAAATATATAATATTTTAGGGCCATTATCATTCCATCACTTACATTACATTTGTTTGGAAATCTTTTTAGATTGTATAACGTATATGCTTGTACCTTTTAATGCATGCAAATGGCCATCATTTCTGGGTGGAAAAGATGGATGAAAAGTGAAAGATACAAGATTGTTGGAGATATGGTGATATTCCAACAAATTAGTGATGCAAATACTTCATATAAGATTTTTATTGGTAGTAAATTTGAATATGTGGAAACCATAAAAGAAATTATTGAGATAAAATATAATGAACCACTAGAGCCAATGATATTCAAATGGAAGCAAGTTTGAAATCTCTAAATGATCCCTTGCAAGGATAGATGAATATCAACATCTCCTTTCAATTGAATCAATGAAATGTTTTATTAAGTAAAAATAAGTCATATGTATTTCCAAGTCATTACAGTTAAGTGTTACTTCACCTAGTTGTTTTAGAGGAGAAAAATGAGTTGTTAGTGCATACATAGAATTAAATGAATTTTATGAACATTCATATATTCCCACAACTTTAGAAACTAAAGACACAAATGATGAATATCATGAATTATGATCAAATTTGAGGATTTAATTTTTTCATTTGAGCTAATTTATTTGTGACTTATATAAACGTTGCATACAATGTTTTTTCCATATTGGTGTGAATTAGTGTACATTAAAATTTATGTGTTGAATATATACGGAGTAGATAATTGATGAAATGCTTCATAATTCTACTAAAATACAATTATTATAGTACATGCGTTTTATTTAAGAAAAAAAGGTTATGAAGACAATCACCATGAGATAATCCTACAAGGAAAAAAATACCTAGGATATGAAGCATTTACTCATAAGACATCCAAAATATAGTCACGAAGAAGAAAAGTGCCAAATATAGATAGGTAAGATAAGATAATATAAGATAAGCTTATAACTAAAAAGTGAGTCAATGGGACTACTTAGTACATAAGTGGTGATGCAAAGTGAAAGTGTGAAGGAAAAGGCTACATAAACAAAATTCAAGGCAAGTCTATATTATCTAGTCTCAACTACCACTATGCCAAGAAAAAATAAAATGCTTTGGAGTTAAGTATATCAGAAAATAAGAGAACCTTAATTTTCTAAGTTCTTATCATTAGATTAAGAAGAGATAGGTTTCACCTCGAATGATCAAGAAATTGATGCAGATATTCCATTGGACAGTTCACCACAACAAATATGATAAAATTATGCTCAAAATATGAAATATGCACTATGATGGTTTATTTCTAGATATATGAATTACTATTTATTATGTATGCATGCAAATTGAAATTAAATAGAAAAGAATAGAATAATGAAATAAAACTCACAAACCACAAATCAACACAACATATAACCTAGGAAACCCTTTTGGGAGAACACCCAGCTAGAAGGTGAGGTCGCTTTGCTCTCTTTCTTTGAATGAAAATGAATGCAAGTACAAAGAAGTGAGGCATGTGGTCGATGGGTTGTTACACTACACTAGTCCTCTTTATTTTTTCTCTCCCTATCAGCCATTAGCTACTTTTCTCATCTATGGAGAAAAATGCACTTGAATAAAATGACATCCCTTTTCCTCCTACTGGTTCAATTATAGCACAAGCCAATAGTCTACTTGTGGTTAGATTTAACTACTTCAACTCTTATCCAGAGTCAGAATATTAAATCTTCTATAGTTTTTCATTATGACCATGTAGATAGCCTATTTTCCATGAATAATGGGGAGTGACTTGGCATCCTCTTGAGTTATAGTGATTAAAACATGAAGGTCAACTTCCAAGTGGCATAATTTTTTCATATGGACTTCGATTGAGGTAATTATTATACCATTGAAAAGTTATTTGTGTGTAGTGTTAGAGTCGATCTAGTAGCCCTCCATCAGCGATCAAAACTCTTTGCATTTGCATAAGTAGGTGTCTCATCAGTGTCATCTCATTTCATTCCATTATGCATGCCATAACCCTGATGGAGGAGCCAGTGTCTTTATTTCCCTCTTGGCACTGCTGGATCAAGTTGTTTCAGTCAATAAACTCTTTCGAGGTTACTTGTCTTGTCTGGAGGTCAAAAGTCCTAGGTCTAGGGTTTAGGTTCATTTTGTCTTTGAGGTCATGTCTTTAAAAGTCAATAAATGCCCAGCAGGCCAGAGGATGACTATCAAAGTATTTCTTCAAAAGATTTCATCTTGTACAGCTAATTTTTACCTTGAATTAAAAACCCTGTTTTGAAGACAAGGTCATTTTCTCATTTTGTAAAAACTTGTAAAAATTCAAAATTCTTCGAAAGTCAGCATGCAGCCCTGGTCCCCTTTGCCAAGATTCCTCAGAAGCTATCCCTGCAAAAATTTTCAAGAAAAAGCATCAGTTCAACCAATTTCAGGACAAAAGGAAACCATAAAGTCACCAGCATTTAAATTTTGAAAAAGTGTCAAGTTATAAACATTAGAAAGAGGGTTTGAGGGGAAATTAATTTAAATCAAGCCTATAAAGCCCCTCTCTCCCTCCATTTGATCATCATTTTCCTCAAAGCAATAGTGAAAGGTGATTTGGAGAAAAAATCAGGCGAAATTGTAGACAGGACCTGCATGCGACCCGTCCATACCTGTGCGCGACCTGTTGGGTGGGTGCGACCCGTTCAGGGGGTCCCAACAGTTGGAAAACAACACGGGTGTGACCTGTTGGGCGTGCGTGACCCGTCCAGACCTACACGCGACCCGTCAGGAGTTCACCTACAACAAATTGCTTATAAAATTCAAAAAGACCCCAAATCTCCTCAAGTTTGCAGCATTTCAACAGTTAAAACAGCAGATCATTTGAGCAGAAGCAGCAGTACATTTCAACCACTTTGCTCTTGAAACCATGTCAGAAACTGAAACCGACTATGAGCAAAGTGATGACCGTGAGTCAACACCAGAGGTTGAGGTACAAAGGAGGAGGGGTGGTAAGGGTGGTCACCATGTGAGAGAGGAGCCCACCACTTTGACCTATTTGCAGGCTTGTCCACTTGCAGTCACATGTTTCTGCTACCTATCATGTTATGAATTTTGCGAGAGGATTTCTCAAATTCAGCATCACAGGGAATTGGTCTGCTTGTTTGTTTTGCATTTGCATGACAGGCATGTAAATCTTGCAGGGGTGGATTTTACATTGACACCTGAAATGGTTTCTCAAGCAACGGGGATACCTAATGTTGGAGAAGAGTGGAACAAGCGCAAACTATTGGACAGATTTCAGTATGAACCTTACGTTAAACCTGAATATATGAGGTACATGACTGGTGTATTTCCTTTCAGATTTTTGAAGGATGAGTATGTTCCCTTGATGAGGCTCATCATGCACTATTTCACCTGTGAGGGCAGATTTTCACATTTGTTTTCATACCATATTCGCTTGTTGATGCATTTCACATGGGTACAAATGATGAACATACCATTTTTCATGTGCCGGAATATTGAGAAGATGGTGCCATTGGTGCAGAGAAAGAGTCTAGCACAGCAACATAGGAGCATTTACCATTATGCTTTGATCAAGATTGTGGTCATGCATCAGTTGGCCCAGCAGGGTATCCCATGGGAGGATTTCATCTCCCGAGACTTCTTCACAGTGACACCACCACCCCCGGAGGTTGTTCATGAGGAGGGAGGACCTTCACAGCAGCATGATATCCCAGAAGTTAGACATGTCAGCTCTCCTCCGTTGGTCACATATCAGAGAGGTCACAGGGCCTTATTTGCATCAGCTCGACGAGTATTTTCTCCACAACAGGTGGAAGGGGGTCTCACCTTCTTCATCAGCACCGCGAGTGTTATCTCCACACCAGGTGGAAGGGGCCTCGCTTCCGACAGCAGCACAAGTATCAGAGAGAGGCAAGCAACCCAAGATTGAGGAAGGATTGTCATGTGATCCAAATATTGACATCATTGATATTGAGGATAGCTCCCCTGCCTCAAAGCTCAAGGAGATCATCCGAGAGCAAAGGACCGAGAATGAGTCGCTGCACAAGAAATTGCAGATAGAAAAATGGGTAATTAACTATTTAGAGCAGCACAACAAACAGTTGGAGGATGAGCACGAGCTTTATGAGCAGCGGAAGATTCGTGAAGACCGGGAATTGGCTCGTAGGAGACCCGGTGATTTGACACCCATAGATCGAGAATCCATGCTTATTCGGGTGAACGCTCATTTGGAGAGGTTGCTGGCCAAGGCCAACAGAGATAAGGACTTGCTCCGGAATATGAAGAACCACTATTGGGCCCGAATGCACGTATGCAAGGCAAGACTGAAGGTGCTCCAAGGACGGTTGGCCAAGGCACTCAAACGAAGAAAAAGGCCCGATCCCCTCCACATCTTGGATGAGGCTTCCTTGAAGGAGCATGGTGCTAAATGACTCAACCCCAACACAAATTTCAAAAAAATTTGAGCATTTTTGGTCACTTGTGAATTTTTGGTCAAAAAACAGGTTTTCTCCACCAACGGGTCGCGCACCGTGCGCAACCCTTTCGATTGGGAGGTCCATTTCAGGAAAAGTTTGCATTTTTGGATTTGTCATGCAAAAATACACTTGCTCAGCAAATACCAAGAATTTTCATCAAGTTTTGAGCCTCCAGAAGGTCAAAAAACAAGCAAAAAATGACTTTCTGCCACCTTTTTGACACACAGGAAGCAGTCTTGGGAGATTGCAATTTTGGAGGGGCACATGAACACCAAATTCCGAAATTCCACTTGGGTTGGAAAGTAGACATCCAGACCTTTCCAACAAGCCCACTTTTGCCTCATTTTGACACCTGGAAGTGCCTCACAAACTGCTCCAAAGGTGCGCGACCCGTTGGGCAATTTTCATAGAAATTGTACCTACAGCTCAGCAAAACGCAGTTTTGACTAGGTTTGACTTTTTGGAGTGAATTTTGATCCTCCTTGATGTAAATGATGTAATTTTATGATATTTTTACACTTATTTATCTCTTCTAGAAGATTCATTCATGAGATAGGCAAAAATTTAATGAATGAATTGGTTTCCTAGCTTATAGAGGCAAGTTGTTTTGACTGCCTAGATTTTAGTGATCAGTTTGGAATTGGTTGAAACAGCTCCTAGGATAGTGAGATCGACCCCTAAAGGCAAGGAAAGATGTTAGCTTGCCTATATTATGTACTTTCTTAGTCATTTTCATGGTTGGACTCTTGAGGGAGAAAGCTTCTATTGTATTACTCATTGTATCTCTGCAATTTTTGGCTAAGGAAGACCATGGTTTTGCAGTCCTTTTGGAATTCTTGTGGTTACATGTATTGATGGTGTGCTTCTCATTGTACTTTTAAGTTTTTTATGTGAATCATCTTCTTACTTTTTCTTCTGCAAATTAGGCAAATGAAGTGTTAAGGTAGAATTCATGGTTGTTATGCTCTGCCTTTAAGTTTGCTTAATATCAATGTTTTCAGTTGTTTAAGGAGAATTCAAGGTGCTTGCTTGCTCTCCTTAGCTTCTCACCAGTCATTCTAATCCATCCACATCTATCAAAGGCATCAATACAGTCTCCTACGTTGCCCCAAAGAACCCCCTGCGAAAACTGTGTCCAATCCCCGCACCCAAAATTGCCTTTCCCCAATTTTCCACCAAAACCCTAAAAATCCCTAAATCAAATCTTTTTATCAATTTACTAGCCTAAAATTAGTGTTTCCACATTGGTTATCTCGCCCATTGAAGATCTTTACCAAGATAGACTGGAGAGAGCCCTCTCCTGCCCCGTAGGGCTAGCTACGAGGCTAAGTGGTTTGATGTTGCCTTGAAGTTTACCTTTTTCAGCCTGAGGTGAAATTTCAAGCGCTAACAGAGTAGATCAATGTGTGCTGGGCTGAAGGTTGATTCTACTGATAGTTGTTCTTGTCTCTATGTCATGTAATTCTTTTCATATCAAGGTCATGTAACGACCTATTTTGGTTTTCCCACTATGCCTGGGATGAATGAGTTTTGTCTATCTTGTGTATTCCCACTTGGATGGGAGATGGATGTATGTATGAGTCTTGATGATAGGAAGGTTAATTATAATGTATGGAGTCATGTTCTTTCTTGTAGAACATCTTTTTGCAGACAACATTTCAACACAGAGCATATACAAAGGGGGAGCTCGTTCAGAGTTTTCAGCAGGTACTCAGGGGGAGTATGGTACTCTGCCCCTTTGCCCTTGATGTCAAAGGGGGAGAGTGATTGGTTGTTGTTGCCATCAAGTCCAAAGGGGGAGATTGTTGGTATTATGATACATATGTTGTACTTGATGGCAACCCACTCATCTCAGATGATAAATTATAGTGTAGCAAAGTTGACGAAATTTTATGCAGAGAAAGGTTTATTTCATGTGGAGAAAAGTTCATGGAATTTTATGCAGAGAAAAGTTTATAAAAGTTTATTTCATGTAGAGAAAAGTTCACGGAATTTTATGCAGAGAGAGGTTTATTTCATGTGGAGAAAAGTTCACAGAATTTTATGCAGAGAAAAGTTTATTTCATGTAGAGAAAAGTTCAGGGAATTTTATGTAGAGAAAAGTTTATTTCATGTGGAGAAAAGTTCACGGAATTTTATGCAGAGAAAAGTTTATTTCATGTGGAGAAAAGTCCACGCACTTTCACGGCTGGTTCATAGTATTAGTCCGACAGTTTTTGATCCTATGGTTTTGGTCCGTGGTATTGCATCCAAAAGTGTTGATCTCACGCACTTTCATGGTTGGTTCATGGTATTAGTCCGACAGTTTTTGATCCTATGATTTTGGTCCATTGTATTGCATCCAAAAGTGTTGATCCCAAGTATTGGGTTCATGGTATCGTGTTATTATGGTTTTGGACCATTGTATTGTGAAAGGCCTAAGACTATAAAAGAGGAAGGAGATCATTTGGCAAAGCATCATCTGAATTGTTATTAAATATCTGATAAAGTGCTAGATCTGGAATACTGTGATTAGGTTATGGTGCAAATCTGGATCTGAATAAAGAAGGAACCTGAGCGCAAAGAGAAGGATAAGTTCTATTGATGGGTCATAATATTTAAGCTTGAATGATAGTATCTTTTGTTCTGGGTTCAGATTTGGTGTGTGGTTACTGTTACTGTGATTTGGATATAGTTTTCAGAGAAGTGTCTACTTGATTCAGTGCTAATGGTGAAAAGGAGATTGTTTGATGCAGAAATTCTTGATGATTGATTGATGTTCATGGATCCAGTCTGAAAATTTAT
>APFE031249557.1:4758-15175 GCA_000404065.3 Pinus taeda
GCCGCTGCTCAAGATATTCTCTGATACACTTTGCTGCTACATTGATGATTTCCGCCGTCGACTGATACTCTTTGACACGCTTGAAGCCTGCTGATTTGATCTGATACACTTTGAACTCTGTGAATAATCTACTGCTATCTTTAAACTGGATACTTTGGCACGTTTGGGCGATTTCGGGCTTTTTTCGGCGTGCAGTGGGCTCGGTAATCCAAAGATTCCTTGAAGATTCCTCGAAATGGCCCATTTCCCATAGCGATGCGCGAATAGCACTTCGTGCTATTCGCGCATCGAAAACTGCCTCTGTTTCTTGATCTGGAGCTCTGAAGTGCGACTTTTCTTTGCGCGAAGCTTTTTCGGCTTTTCTGGCTGCTGACGTAAGCACTGCGTTGGCTGTACGGCGGATGACGTCATCAGTGGGTCCCTGGTACAGCGCGACATGGTGGGGTACTGGTGGACTGTGGTAAAGAGACTCTGATGCGATATAGCGATATCGCGTCGACGGAGAAAGAGGGGGATTATTGGGTTGGGCGTGTGGTGCTTGCGATTGCCGATATGCGATATCGCGATATCGCATCGGGGAAGACGGAGGGGTGAACAGACTGGACACTCGGCGCTTGCGATCGCCGATTTCGCAATGTCGCATCGGCAAGGAACGGGTGGGAAAGGTTTTGCGTGAAAGTGAGATGGCGAGGTTGCGATGCGAAAACGGCTTCGAAGGGGAAAAGGTAAGTAAGTGGGTGTGAGGGCCTTTGAAGTTTCGGAAGGGGTCCGACTACTTCGGGGGAGTTTTATACTTAGGAAGGAGTCCAAAGTATGTGGAAGGTGGTTTCGGAGGTTGGGTTCTTGTTTAGTTTCTGATAAACTAAGCAATTCCCGGGGCATGCTATGGTTATATTTCAACCAGGGGAGGGAGTATTACATAGGGGAATTTACTTAATGTTAATACGGGGATGGGAAACATAGGGAGCTATATAATAATGTTAGGGGTTAATGTGGAGATGATAAGAAAGCGCTAAGTTCGGGGGAACTTAGGCTGTTGCAGGGGGTAGGACCATACTTCGGGAGAAGATATGGAACAACTTTGAGCAAAGCAGATCTTTACTCAACCAGAGTGATGATGATGATGAACTAAAGAGGTGTTAAGCAGATCTTGACCTCTTTTTGGGGATGTTAGTTAATGAATGGGGGAAAGCAGCGAAGGGGAGTTAGTTATACCTCATTTGAGCCTTTTGCTTACAAACCTTTGCTGATTATGTTCTGCATGATAGGATACCTGCAAACTTGGAACTCGTCAGCAATTCAACAGCTTCAGAACTACCTACCCAGCCTACTTCCTAGCATTTTTTCTTCTTTTGCTTGGGGGTGCATTTAGACTTGCAAACCCATCATACATTTTTATTTTGATGTTTCCTATCTACATACTACCCTTATTTTTTCCAGAGCCCAGGTTAAACTGTTGGACTCTTCTGTTTCTCTACCTATCTAAGAGTCTGCCAAGGTTAAACTGTTTGGACAGACTTACAATCTCTATATTCTAAAACATGAAATTTAAACCTAGGGAGACCAAGATTAAACTGTTTGGACCTCCCTTTAACTGAAAGTAGCGATACCAGGAAAACTTTTACAAAATTTGAAGGCAATTGAATGAATCTTGAAGAAGCCTTCTTCATTTAGAGACTGTTTGAGCAAATATGGAGCATTGCAGCAAGCAAAGTACGACATATTTGGCCTGTGAAATGCCAATCATGAAAAATGAGTACCTGCTGCAGCAGGAGCTAACACTACTGAGGGGTAATAGTAATGAAACCCTGAAGCTTGTTTTTGTATGACAATAAAGCTATTGTATACAAAGACTGATTGACAACGCGACTACTGTGAAAATGGTAAGATCTTAATTCTGATTCTTTTTCGCTTCTTCAAATTAAATAGGTCGGGTGAAAGAAACACACGATTGTAGATATAACCAATCATTCAAGGCAGAATATCAAAGCACTAAACATATGCCACTTTAGGCAGATCAAACTTTAGGTGAGAATGAAGAGATTTAATGAAGTTTGCAAATTTCATTCCTTTAATGCAAATGATTGAAGGACTCAGAGGAATGCTTGACATTGACATGATCTAAAATATTCTTTAGAAGAAGGGGCTAGGGCACATCTCTGTCATGCTTCTATTTCAAATTACTGGATCATATCTAGGTAGAGGTATCTTGGATTACTGATGACATATACGTGTTTGATATACACATGAATAGTGCCTCCAAATTAATGTTTGTCATGATTATTCATGCTTAAGCATGATCTAAATATCCAAGTGCCCAATTTTCATTAAATTTTCAGCTGCATATTTGTTTTCAGAATGAATCCTCCACATGCAGCTCTAGGACTTGATTCCTAGGGAAACTAAGTCAACCTATTTGGGCTATTGAATTAGCCCCTCAGTAAACCAATAGAGAGATACAAATGACACCATACTAGCCATGGTCATGACTTATTCACAACCTTGATTCTGAGCAAGGTATTATCGTCAATAATTTGCCCAAAATGTCACAACTGCCTTGAAATAGAGGAGTGTAATTTCAATACTTCTTCTTATGCTGCCTGTATGTATAAATGATGATGCCAATATTGATCTGCCTGCAAATATGTTTCCACACCAAATTTTCATAGGTATTCATCCATCTGACTAGGGCTTCCCATTTTCACTAGAGGACTGATATTTCTTTAACTTTAACCTACGAGAGAAAATATTGTTGGCAATTGTTGCAAGTAACTTTTATTAGAAATGGATACAATCCTTTGTGGACATATCTACGATTTACTTCACTTGAGAAGATGGAGTATACTCATTGCAGCCTTAGGTTTGTTTCGTGAAAATCCAAACAATGCTCGACTGAATTGATGTGATCTCCTTCGTTTGAGTGGATGTGATATAACTTTGATTGAAGTAGTGCAGCATACAATCTTGGAATTGGTGCAAGTAGCCTTTAATCTTGTAGTTGTGATTGATGTGATCCAATGTCAATCCAATCATTGCGTTAAGTTCAAACTAAGTCTATATATAATCAAAGGCTCACTCTGGAACCCAATTCGATGGAGTATATCTCTTTAAGTGATGCATTTATAAGTTCTTGCAGATCAATTCACTCACAATATATCTCTTTCAAAAGCATCAAAATATGTTATCATCACTAATAATGAAAACTCAATATTGTCGCATGTTGTATTTGGAAGAAAGATTGAAATGATTAGGGAATTATGTTCTAGAGTATTAGAATGAATCAGAACATTTTTTCACCAGTAGGTAGGCAGTCTAATTTATATTCTGAAGTGATGATTCCAAGACCAACTAGAGGCACTAAGAATAATCAAGCAATTACAATGGCTATAGTTGTCTGCGGCCCAAGCTTTGAATTAATGAACCTCCAGTGAGGTTGCCACCTAGAGCCAACATTATGCATGGAACCATAACACCCTTAAGGGTGATGCAGTTGTCAGTAATAAATAAAATAGGAGTGTCATTTATCAATATTAATTTCTTCAAAGATGGAATACTTTCAATGACCAATGCAAGGACTAAATCTATTATCAGTGTTTGAAGTAATTGTTTTATTTTCAAGCATTTCCAAAGAAAATATACTTGAGAAATTTCTTGCATTTCCCTCTAGCATTAATAAAATGGTTTTAGCTTATTTTCAATAATTCCTTATTTAGCGGTCAGCAAGGTGATCCTCGTAGATTTAGTGGTGTCTATATCTATTTTATCCATGTCAGCTTCGAATTCAAGTCTTCACTTCATGCTGCTTCTGGAGGAGGTGCAAGAAGATGGAATAAACAGGTGTACATAATCACCAAATGATATATACACATTTCCAATTTTATTTCATATCACACCAAAAGGATTTTATCTCTGCGTGCTATGCCAATTAATATGAGAGGCACATTCTCATTGTTCCCAAAAGTACTCCAGTTTTCTTTACCAACCCCCAACGTAAGTGGATATATATGATATAATATTAGGAAATATTAAAAGAGGATAATAAACTTCAAATAATTATTCACACTCAAGATAGATAAGGCCATCCTACTTCAGATGTATATCTAGGTAATGACTCAAGGAAGAGGCGAGACCACAAGAACATCTATTTTGAAGTATGTAAAAATGTATCACTTTGTAATTTGCACAGGATCTATCACAAGCTCTCCTCTTACTATAAAATGAAATTTTCTCTTCATGCCTATGTACTTGGCACATTTATTATTCATTGGAGCTTCATTGTCTCTAATAAATACATCATGGTCATATATTTCTCAACCAAACTCATTTTTCAATGTCTCTTGAGTTTCATGTGACTGCACATGTCTCAAATTGACGTGGATGAAACAGTTGCTTATATGGTAAAATCATGCTTAGGTTCTCTTCGCAAAGAGTTTGATTGTAGAATTTCTCTTTGCCCAAATGTACTATTAGCACTTGGATTGAACCTCAGGCTGGAGGAAGGCAATGCCAGGGTAACCACAAACCACGCTTAGCAAAGTAGCTAGCCCTACTAGGCCAGGAGAGGGCTCTCTCTGTAAGGATCTCAGCCAAGATGATTGGATCAAGGAAATGATATTAGGCTAGGTATAGTAGCACAAGGTTTGATTTGATTTCGAAGGGTTTTGCTGGATCAGGAGGAGCCGGACAGTAAGGGTAAGGAAATGATGTCAAAATTGCATAGTTTCGATGGGGCAAAGTAGGCACAAGGATCATCACTCTAGGGTTTGATGGGTGAAGTGATTCAAATACATGTGAGGAGCTATAAAGAGCATGTAAGCAACATGGATTCTTCCTAAACTGAAGAAAACATAGACTGTGAATATTTTCCCAAAACAGAGCATAAATATTATGGGTTTTTCCTATCAACTTGAAAACATCCACTTAAAGAGTATGAAATGATGAAATGGAGTCAACAATACATTTTAACACTTGAAAACACAATAAAAACTGAACTAAACATCATACCACATGGATCCCAAAGAAATAGCTGCAACTTTTCATTAATCTCATGCTAAAACTGATACAAAATGATGTCTACTCAAAGCATAAGCATCCAACTGAGTCCAACCCTTTACAATGAGAAAGAAGAAGAAGATATAGACATTGATTCAACCTCCTCCCATCCTTAGGGGTCCAATCCCTAGGATGAGGAACTAATCCATCAAAAACTGAACAAGAAACTAGAATCTAAGCAACCTAACAACTTGCCTCTAAAAGGGAGGAAACTGATTCATTTGTCCTCAAGATAACTTTTGATCTAATGAATCTACCTTCTAGTAACTGTTATCCATATTATTTACATGCCTAGTTACCTTTTACATCATTAAAAACGTCATCCATGAGAGAAAACTCAAAATTACAGTCATGGCACAATGAAGTGAAAATTCAGGATAAAATTGCCCTGTGCGCAATGCCCAAGCTCTATGCACAACAGTTTTTGAAGGACCATTTTGGAGGTCTTCCCGATGCCAAAGTTGAGCTCATGATATCTCATTGGAAAGCGTATCTTGTCTAATTTCCAAATATGCCTTTAGTTTCCCATTTGGAGTTTATTTAACCCCTCAAAAATTGATTCTCCCAAGACTGCATATGTGGCTCAAAAAGAAGGCAAAAAGGTCATTTTTGAGTGTTTTTTGACCTTTTGGTTGACCAAGTCTACTCCAAAATCTTAGAAAATGCATAGGGTGCATGTAATAATCATTGTGAATCCAAAAATTCTGACCATTTCCTCATTGGATTCCCCTAGGAAAAGCACAGTGTCACTGAGCCAATTTTTTTTGAGTAAAAAATTGCAAAATTCTTCAAAACTTACTCCAAATTTGTGGAGAACACCACCATCAAGTGTCTGGGTTGGCCAATGAATCTTCAAAAAGCAACATAAGTCTATCACCCTCCTTTTTGCCTTTGAGTACTTGTTTTAGCCTTGTCTTCATTTGCTTGACCCTTATGTTGCAAATCTTGTTCCGGGTCCTGTAATGGCGAGCCATGTGCCTAAAGATTTGATTGTCCCCGTTGGCCTTTTGTAGCAGCTTCTCCAAATGCAAATTGACCCTGTCAAGCCAATTTTCTCTATCCTCCTCAATCTTCTTCTCAAGCCTTTATTTTGTAGTCAAGGTGGTTGGGGTTTCTTCTTCTTGCATTACTAACTTGCCTTTGTCACCTTGCCTCTTTGCTTTGAAAAGTTCCAGCTCCATGAGGACTTTTTTGTCACTTAGCTGCTTGTTCTCTTGCTAAAGGTATGAAATGACATACTTGGCTTTCGCCAAGTTGTCCATCAATGCTTGGATCTATGCATCTTTTCCCCTTATGGTTATATTTTCGTTTGTTGCCTCATCTTGAGCCTCCAAGTCAACTATCTCAATGCCATGATGGTTGTGTGGTTGTTTTGGTTAATCATCTTCCTTCAAATTAAATTCCCTTTCCTCTTCAACATTAAGGCTTTCCTCCAACATCTTTTCCTTCCATTTATGCACTTGCTGCACCTATTGTACCTATTTTGTTGACGAAGAAGGCAAAATCCCTTCCACAATTTGTGGAGCAAGAATTTGCCTATGAGTTGAAGAAGAAGGTAAGGCCCCTTCCACATCAAGTGGAGAAAACACTTGCCTATCTGCTGCAAACCACTTTCTAGCCCCTCTCTAATATGTTTTGTAGGCTTTTGGCTTCTCAACAACTCTAGTCTCTTTAGCCTTCTCACTTTTCTTTACTTTGGCATTGCTGGAAGGCCTTTCTACTTCTTGGGGCACTAGTGGAGGAATCTGAGGACCATTGAAGATGTCATTGGTAATGAATGTATCCCAGGAGATGTTGAGGAGGTTGAGATGATGTAGTACAATCATCTTAACAAGGAATAGTGATAGATATTACTCATATGCTGGGGGTATAACTTTTTCTGTATAATGTAGGCCATCTTCTCAATGTTCTTGAATAAGAAATACCGGATGTTCAACTTTTTCACTCTTGTGAAGTGTATAAGAAGCCTAATATGATAGGTGTACAATCTAGAAAATCTTCCCTCACATGTAAAATACTTCATAATGATCCTCATCATAGGGGCGTACTTGTCTTCAAGGAACCTGAAAGGAAAGGTCCTCTTCTTTTCATTCCTCTACCTGGATTTTATGTATGGCTCATAGCAGTGCTCATCCAAATCTTGTGACTTATACCATTTTTCCCCCACATTTGGAATCCTTGTAGCATCAACAATGATGGAGGATGAAACTGTAAATGTCACCTTGACAAGAGTTACCTTGTTATTACAGAGATTGGCTACAAAAAGCCTGGTCAGCTCAGGATGTGTTGAATTATTTCTACTTGCTCACAAAACTCATAACACCCTAGATGCCTGAAACAAGAAACAGTCATATGAGAAGCCTGTAACTCTTTGATGTTTCGTGGTTCCTCTCTGATGATTCTACCTCCCTTATGTGGTTTTGTCTGATGCTGAGGTTCATCTCCCAAGCTTTCACTGCCAGTCTTTTCCTCCTCCTCATAATCTCTATCCTCTTTATCCATGTTTGTTGAATTTTGAAGCTTTGAAACCCTAGAGAAGGTAATCAAGAAGTGAGTTATGGTGAATAGGGATAGGGGAAGGGGAGAAGAGCTTATGCGATGTAGGATGAGATATATATGATATGAGAGTGAGAAGGAGGGTATTTTTGGTAGGGATTGTTTAGTAAATAGGGTTTTAAGGATTTTGTTTTGGGGATTAGGGTATAAGGGATAGGTGGAGGATTTGTTTGCAACCTAGGGTTTGAAATTTTAAATAGAAAACCAACTTCAAAATCATGAACTGAATGTTGGGAGGATAGTTCAAGGAGTGCACTTGTTCAGAAGTTCTAGGTGGCAAAATAGTAATTTGGATGATTGATAGGGTGGTTTTGGTGCTTGTTGGCCCTATGCGCAGCGCCTTGTATAGGTGCGCAGCACTTCGGATCTATGCGCAGCGCCGTGTAAAATTGCACTGTAAAATTGGCCCTATGCACAACACTCCGTCCCTATGCGCAATTCTCTCTCCTCTATGCGCAACAACTCCTCAATCTGCTATGTGCGCAACGCCTCCTCGTTGTTTAGCCACCAATTGGCTTCAATTCCATTCTCTCCTTCAACTCTCTTCTTTCTCTTTTTCAAATGAATATGATGAATTTGGAAAAGGAGTTTAAAATCTTATATAAAGGGTTATTTTGATATATCTTTAGAAAAAACCCAATTTCTACTGTTTTTGGAACTTTTTCTTTGTCTTCAAATCTCTGTTTAATACCTTTCTCTCTTTGTCTCCTTTCAGGTGGATGATGCTTGGATTGAACTAATTTATTCAATGGCTTCATTTTCTTGCAGCAAGGAGAAATGATTAGGCGGCTTATGGGAACACTTATTTCATGAAATGACTTGGATTACATAAAAAAATATAAATCAACTAAAATACTCTTTTTTAATCTGAAAAAAACATGTTTTTGAGATGAAAAGTACATTAGTGAAATAATATCTTTGTACAATAATCATGACTTACTAGCAATCACTCTTTGCTTATTGGTCATCCTCATACCTTTTATGCCCTTTATTTACACTTGAAACTATGCTTTTGACCTTGGAAATGAACCCTAAGACCTAATAGAAACATAATTGCCTTAACTCTAAAACAAAAACATAATTGAAACCATAACTGAATACAACATGGAGATGGGTCAAAAAATGTACCTCATGAGGGAAAATTCGATTTTCTGAGAAGAAGACAACCATCAGTAGACCATTTTGACATGAACTAATGGAATGATCCAAAAATTCAGTATGAGACACCTAAAATGAAAATGAAAAGAGCAGATTTGATCCCTGATGGAAGTGTGCATATACTGACACTAACATTGGCCTTATTGGGGATGGCAGCACCTTGGAGGTGTCAAGAACACTGTAGACCAAGTGCCTAGATGATTGGGCCAATACGGTCAAACAAATGAAAAAGTGGAAACTTTTTGAAACTTTTGAAAAATGACTCGATACAAACTGCAGACTGACTCACAACTGACTCAAAAACCAACTAAACACAACACAAAACATTTAAGCTTTATAGCCTTCACTTCGGGTCTCAAGCTCAAATGACATTGTACTTCAAATCTTGCAAGGAAAGCAAACTGGTATATATAATTGCAGTGAAGCAACTTCGGCAAGATGCATCAGAAATAATAGTGCTTTAGGAGCCTACCATTCATTGGTCCTCCTGAGAATTCTTGACCATCCATTTCCTTTAATAAAAATTCATTTTGTCCTCGATAGGCTGAGATTTTATTAGGTCTTTTCCATATATTGTCAAACTTACCATGTTTCCCTTTTTCTCCATTTCGTGCATCCCATCGCAACACTACATCATCTAGCTGAAACTTTTCTGCCTTGGTTTTGCGGTCATAAATTTTCTTTATCTTCTCTTGCACCTGGAAAGTGTTTTGAGAAACATCTTCTCTTGTTTGTTGAAGGTGAATCATTTGATTTATCTGGTGCTAAATATCATCTTCTTCACTATCGGCTTCTTGCAATAATCTCATGACTGGGACTGCAAGGGATGTGGGAAACGTTGTATGAGTACCATAGACCAATTCAAAAGGCTAGATACCTATTTATTTCTTACTGCTCACTCTGTCAGCCCACAAAGCATTGAAAAGCTTCCGATGTCAATTTCTTTTGTTTACCTCCAACATCTTCTTAATAATGTTTACCAAGGATTTATTTGAAGACTTAGCTAGTCCATTGCCCTGCAGGTAGTATGTTGTGGAATGACCCAATGTGATCATGGAAAATTTTAGGGGTGAATGTTCACCCTTAGGCGAAATTAAGGGCTTTTAAATTTTTCGTGGGTGAATATTTTGTATCATAGTACATTTTACAAATCACCTCAAATAGCCCACCTTATTTTAAGGGAGAAGTAAAAATGGTAAATTTAGCCCTTGAAATTAGGAGTTACAACCTTCCATTCGCCCTAATTTTCAAGAATAGGTTTTATTTAAGTGAATCCTATGGGCCAAATACCATATTTATAAAAGAGGTATGGTAAATTAATAAAAATGTAAATAAATGAGAGGTATGGTAAATAAATAAAACATTTTTTATATTTACTCCATAAGTCACCTTATATACATGTAAGGGTGTAAACAAATAAAAATATAAATAAAGCGGAGGTATGGTAAATAAATAAAACATCTTTTTATACTTACTCAAAAGGTATGGTAAATAAATAAAAATATAAATAAACTATACGTATGGTAAATAAATAAAGCCTCTTTTTTATATTTAGTTCATAACCCTCTTTCTATTTATATTTATGAAGGCTCAAAAAAGAGGTTTTATTTAAGTGAATCCTATGGGCCAAATACCATATTTGTAAAAGAGG
>APFE031249557.1:15354-65712 GCA_000404065.3 Pinus taeda
TTTAATGTATGTTAAACATTTTAACTTGGTTAAAATAAAAAATAAAATAAAATAAAAATCAATTATTAATTTTATTAGTTTTTATAAATTACTAATAATAATTTTTAAGCTCCAAGTTTATGATAACCCATGGTATTGACCCATGGTAATACCATGGTATTCATGTAACCATAGACTATTTAAAGGGGAAATTCTATCATCTTAGATCCATCTTAATTCTGGGTCTACCAAGTGCTCAGAGGGATAAATAGATTTATCCCCCTAAGAGTGGTAGATGTGAACCATCTTAATTCTGGGTCTACCAAGTGCTCAGAGGGATAAATAGATTTATCCCCCTAAGAGTGGTAGATGTGGAGTTCAGATGGATATAGGTTGGTTTTTATGATAATGAAGCATTGAAGATATTAAATAGACTTAGGAAATTATATTGTAAAAACATCTTAAGGTGAATGGTTAAAGCTACATTTAGTCACTTCACAAAATTTAGTAAAAAATACCAATATCTCCATTAATATTCGTTTTTAACTTTTTTTTATATAACAAAAAAAATTCAAAACAATGAAACCTTATCTCTTTCTGCATCACCCTCGCAGAAGATTTCTCACCATTTTTCAAACATTCTCAATATGATATCTTCATGAAAAAGTTTAGGTACTGATGTTGGATTAGTTGTTTGAAAAATAAGTTGGTTTGTACAACCTTTCATCTTCTGTGCTATTCTTAGTTTGTCCTAATGATCTGTAGGGGTTGGAGCCACTGCACCATATTTTCCTAAAAGGTCGAGACTGTTCACCAAAAAGGAAATTAATCTATAAGTTACAACGCTGTTAAAAAATGCGAGACCTATGAACGTAGTGAATTATGCTAATAAGAAATTTAGATTGGGGGAGACGTAATTAAATTTTATTATTTAATTGAAGATTTCCAATTAAAATAATAATAAATCTACATTTATATATTCATATATTGATTAAAAGGATTATCACAATGGTCACTTCTTTCAATTAGATCCCCTTCAAGCCTTTAGGATACCTAATACTTTCTTATATAATATAGTTGGGGCTTGCTACTTGTTGGCGTGTTGGAGTAAACAAACTTGATATGTTTTTTTTATCTCGCAGTTGGAGTTTATGGAATAAGAAAGAAATTTGATAGCTTGAAAAAAGTGGTAGCTTGACAAAAGTTGTAGAGAAAAGATTAATCTCTCCTACCTTGATAGAACTCGTTGTCAATATCAACACCTACAAGAAATTTGTTGTGGACTATTATCAAAACTAATAGAAGGAAATGAAAGAGTGTATTGTAAGAACCTTGACAAACACGGCCACTGAAACTTGGAACATTGTTTGTAGGAAGAGAAAATTATGTTTCTTTTTTCCAAACATGTATGTTAGCATATTACAGTGTAATGAATATGTTTTCTTATTGTCATATATGGTTTCATTCTTTAACAAAACATTCACCAAGACTTCATAATGTTTTATTATTCAGTAAAAGATTTGCCAATATCTTACAAGATTTTATAATTCAGTGAAAGATTCTCCATCACTGTAGAAGATAATATATTTTGGTGAGAGATTCGCCAAAAAAATTATATATACATATTATATTATTGATAAAATCGTCTCCCATTTTTCCTATGTATCATGGGGATTAACCCAATTATTATACATATAAATTTAGGGTGTTTCTTAAAATTTTCCCTGAATGTGATGTTGTATTTGTTGCAAAACTCAACCATTCTCTTCGACTTAAATGCTGCTTCATTAACTGTAATAATCTTGTGAGGGAAACCAAAACGAGACAAGATATTGGACTCTAAAAACTAAATAATTACCGTGTTTGTAGCTTGCCTTGTCGTAATGGCTTCAATCCATTTGGTGAAGTAACCGATAGCTGTAAAAGTCCATCTGTGTTGTGTTGATGATGTAGGATGAATTTCTCCTATGAAATCAAGCCCCCACTGCTGGAACGGTGCATTAACCACAACTGGTTTCAAAGGAAGAGGAAGCAACTTCCTTTTTCCTTGAAAAACTTGACATTCGTGGCAACCCATGATTGTTTTATACAAATCTGAAAACAAAGATGGCCAATAATACCTTGCTCTCAATATTTTATTAGTTGTTGTTTTCCAAAACAAGTGACCCCCACAATCTCCTCTATGAAAATCATTCATTACCTGCTAAGCTTCATTTTCAACTAAACAATTAAGAAGAACCCCTCTCGAATCTTTCCAATAGAGAGCACTATCTAAAATGAAGAATTTTGCAGAATTTAGTTCTAGTGATCTACCTTTACTTCTCGACATTCCAGGATGAGGAGAAAGATGCTGAAGAACATATACTATATCAGAATACCAAGGTGAGTTGAGAAACATCTCTGATACTTGAATGAGGTGCCACCATCTTCGTCATTTGACATTGCTACAATGAGTTATATGTCCAGAGCATGAAGATTCGACGTAGCCATGAGTTTTGCTAAGCCTTGATGTTTGATCAGTTTCGTGGGTTTAATCTCAAGATCATACTCTAGCATCACTATTGTCCACTTACCTCTTCATCCCTCCAGATCAGTTTGCATGAGGACATTTTTTACGGCCGCATTAAAAACATACGCTATGGTATGTGAATGCAAAATGTAAACTCAAAAATTCTTCAATTCCTTTATAAGAGTCGAAGCTTGTTTCTCAATGATGTTACAACGCAAAGCAACATCTCTGATAGTCTGACTAAAAAATGCAATGGGCTGCTCCACCTGATCCTTCTTTTGCATCAACACCGCAGCCAAAGTGTGCTCAAATGCAAATGAAAATATAATAAAGTCATCAATATAATCGGGATTGATCAAAACAGGGGCCGTGGTCAAAGAAATCTTTATCAAGTTGAAAGATTTCATGGCATCTTCGATCCATTTCACAGTTCTATCCTTCTTCAACATATTAGTTAACTCACAAAAATGCTTAGCCAAATTTGGTATAAATCTATGTAAGAAGTTCATCTTACCGTTGAAGGCTTGAATCTCCTTTTTGTTGTGTGGAAAGTCTATTTGATGGATTGCCTCCACCCTAGAAGGATCAATGCGAATAATATCTTTGGAAATTATATGATCGATGAGTTTACCTTCCTCCATGGCAAAAAGAATCTTTTTTAGATTTAAAGAAATTTTGAACTCCCTGCATTTCTGGAAAACAATCCTCAGGTGGTGTAAATGCTCATCATCAGAACCAAAAAATATTATCAAGTCATCTAAGTAAACCACTAAGAAAACATCCTTCTCGTTACGGAAAGCTATGTCCATGGCCTGCTAAAAAGTGGCCCCGACATTCTTTAGCCCAAATGGCATCTTGGCATACTGAAAAGTCCCCAATGGTGTTGTGAAGGCAGTTTTGTCTTGGTCTTTTTCGTGCACCAAGATCTAATTGTAACCTGAGTAGTCATCTAGTAGTGACACCCATGATGCTCCAACTACTCTTTGCATAATATGGTCCATCTCAGGAAGAGGATAATTATCTTTCAGGGATACTTTATTTAGGTTATGGAAATCAATACATAACCTTATCTCTCCGATATTTTTTCGTATTGGGACCAAATTTGAAACCCAATCAGAGAATCTAATTGGAACAATGATACCATCTTTAAACAATCTATTTACCTCTTTCTTGATGGATGGTAGCAACTTTGGATTGATCCTCCTCAACTTTTTCCTAAAGGGTTTTTGATCTGGCTTGATAGGAATGGTGTGGTGAATGATGTTCTTCTCATATACTTTCAAATCTGAGTAATCCCATGCAAAAACATAAAAAAATTCAGAAAACAATTTAACATACTTAGCCTTTGACTCAGGAAATAATGTTTTTGATAACTTAACAAGCTTGGGCTGGTTTGCTGTCCCAATGTTTGCATCTTCAACTCCTTTGTCAGTAGGAACCAAGGTTGGTTTTCTCGCCACATCATCTTGACCAAACAACTCCTCTAAAGGTATAATACCTCTAGGAATAACATTATCCTTCAGCTATAAAACATCCATCTGATTTACCTCAATGTCTTGTTCATCACAATCACAAACATCATCAATGAAAGCATTCTTAAACTTCCCTTCATTCTGCAAAAAGGAATTAATTTCATTGTCATCCCAGAAAACTTGCCAATATCTCAGATTATCAGGAACATTAGGCCTATGTTTGACATGAATTTCAAATTTATTGTTAGAATTATTTGGAATTTTTAGATTGCTCGTTTCTGTAGCAAGTGAATCAACGATGATGTTTAGACTTCTCGGTACCGCTGTCAATGTGTATTCTGGAAACATTTTCAAGATATCCAGGACTGCGTTCCTATAAGCTCTCATCGGCGGATGCTTCGCTTGATATTCTCCTTTGACTTGTTTAATCACTAGCTCTGAATCACCTTAAATAGAAATCCTTTTCGCACCTAGCTTCTTCAAAATCTTTAGACCTGTAATCAATGCCTCATACTCCGCTTCATTATTAGAGCAATCGAAAGCTAATTTATAGGAACACACTTTAAAATTACTTGGGACTTTGTTTGGTTGAAAAACAGGACTTCAAATCCAAATTCCAATACCTGCACCATATTTACCCAAAGCACCATCGAAGTCCATGCTCCAAAGGCCATCTTCATCTTCCAAATGTTGGAATTCTGCTTTACTTTCTATCTTACCTTTGCTGGTTGCTTCATTTTTCTGCTCTTCGCTGACTTTCTGCTCCTATGGAGGCTACTCAGAAGGAATTGCCATTTTTTCCTTTTCTTGGTTAAGAATTGCTGTAAAACTCTCAGAAATTTTTGGTACATCATCTACTTCTACAAGCTGAATATTTACATCATTCAATCCACTATTAGTGTACACAACAAATGACTCTAAATCTATATGTACAACATTTATCGGATGATTTATGGGCTTCTCTTTACTAGTGATCATATATTTCATTTTCTTTTCCCGATACAACTTCCTCAATTGACCGAAAACAGGGATTGTAGCATAAGATAATTCAAGTTGTAAAGTGCCTTTAAGTTTGGCTCCCCACGATCTAGACAATGACATACCAAATCGAGGTGGTATATCAGTAACTACCACGTCCATTAAGACATTCTTGGCTGGGATTTGATCTAAGGAAACCACCAAATATTTGATGGGACTAATGCAACGAACTCTACTGAATCAAATGAGTACAAATCATGATATTTTCGGTTGATATCCAAGCCCAGCTTTTCCATGATGGCCTTGGGCATCAAATTGTGGGAAGCTCCAGAATTAAGCATAGCAATATGAAGAATATACTCATGCAGTCTAAGACTCAAATAAAAGGGTAGGACTTCGCTATCTTCTAGCTGACCTTCTATAGCTGGACCAAAAATAAGTTCAGGATGATCATCCTCAACATTCACCATGTCAGACAAAGGATCAATTTGCAGTATTTTAGACACATGGTTTTTGTAATGGCTATTCTTAACAAGCTCAGTCAAAGGAATGGACACTTTCAATTTAGCAATTTCACTTTCTAAATTAAAATATGTGACTTTTTCTACCTCTTTGACACCGATGTCCCTCTTAACTGTTTGCTCCTTCATTGCACTATCCTTTTTCTTACTGTCTTTTTCATTTGCAGTTACACTTGTTGATGGTTGATTTACCTTGCTAGAATTTTGATCAACATGCTCCTTTCCTTTTTTCTAGTTGTTTGAGAGATCATTATTTGACTGAACATCCTTCCTTTCCTAAACAGGACTCACTGGTACATCTCTGCTCCTCAAAGGATATTGTCTCTGATGTGTGCTCAAAGCATTCATGTAACCACTTTGATAATAATCAAATTCGACCTCCAAAACAACATCACTTGCCAAGATGTAGTCCTCATCCTTTAGATTGTCAGAACTTTCTGCATACTCCTCATCTTCGGTCATAAATATAGGCATACCATCCGATGTGAAGAAGTGATTTGTTTCAATTACCAGATCTTCCTCCTCTTCTTCTTCCACTCCTTGAAAATAATTCTACTGTAAGGAAGTTCTGATCTACTGTTGTTGTTGCGCTGGTTCTTCTGGTGCTTTTTGCTCTCTTTGCTTGATTCAGAATTGGGGCTGCTGCTGCCCTCTAAATTTTTGGTTCTAGATTTACGGTTCAAGTCTGTCTGTGACAGAAAACCGGACAAACATCCTTTCCATTGTTCGAATCAATGTATCCATTTTTACATCTGAAGTAGATGCTTCTTTCATGATAACTCTTTTCTTTGATCTTATTCTTTCTCTTTTGCCAGCAAGTTCGCTTCTACACTCACAACATTCTTTTTCATGTCTTCTAGAGTTGTAGGATCATGTTCACGCAACTAATATGCCATATCGACATCAAATCCATATGGAGACTTAAGGAAGGCCAATCCCTCTGGTGGTTTGATATTGGCAGGGATAGCATTGTACACTGCATTAAATCTCACACAATAGTCTTGCACACTCTCGCCAACATTTCTTTTGATGTTCTCATATTCAAACAAAATCTAAAGGGGATCCTTCTTCACCTCCCACCGATCTAGCAACTGCCTCTGGAGGACGGGTAGAGTAGTGATAGAAGCTGCTGGTAGGGATCTGAACCATTTCTGAACTTCTCCTCCAAAACTTTGTACGAGCAGCCTCATCATCACATATTAAATTTCAACTTCATGGAGGTCAAAGAAATCATTCATCCTATCTAAGTGTTGTTGATTTGTGATGGTTTTGGTGCCATCAAAGAAAGGTACTTTGGTTTGATAATCAGGGGGCATGGCACCAGGAGTTTGAGGAAAAACAAGGGGTGCATACCGGGCAGCCATAACTGGAAGTGGGGGAGGTGGTGGATTTAAAACAAGAATTGGGATATTCAGTATACTCAAAGGGGGATTAACGATAGCTTGAGTGGTGTGAACAATTTGTGAAAAAGAAGGCAGGGGGTGAGAGACAGTTTGAGTGGCAGTAGATGCAAAGGAGGTATTTCGAAAATCAAAAGATGGCCTATGAGTCTTATTTTGTACCCAAGTGTTTAAGTTTTAAGAAAGGTTCTGCAAATGATCAAGAGTGTGAATAAGTTGTGACCCTAATTTATTGTGTGAAAACAAGTCTTCAACATGGTTATAAAGAGATATAGAAGAACCAACAACTGTCTGATCAATCCAACTTAAAGATTTATTGCGAAATAAAATCTGCTCAAAATTAATATCAAACTCAATGTCTTGCAAAGTGTCTAACCTTCACGGGAGTGAATTAACTCAAGGAATGAAATCTTCACTTGATTGTTCTCCAACTAAACTATATTTCTTTGTAGCTTTCTTGTATTTTCGCCCAATTTTATGAGGATCACTGACAATGGTTGGAGGATTCGGATTTGGTGTACTTGCGGGAAGCCAGTATGTTTAATATTTAAATTTAATATATTGCTTTGCAACTTTCCAATTCAGCCAATTAAATTCTAAAAATCATCATCCACAAGCTTAAGAATTCAAATGAAACATTTAACTAGGGTGATTAACTTATGATCTTTCGCTTCCCCAGTATGGTTGCCACTATGTTAGCACCTGGATTAAACCTCAGGCTGAAGGAAGTCATTGCTAGGGTAACCACAAACCACTCTTAGCCAAGTAGATACCCCTACTAGGCTAGGAGAGGGCTCTCTCCATAAGGATCTCAGCCAAGATGATTGGATTAAGAAAATGATATTAGGCTATGTATAGTAGCACAAGGTTTGATTTGATTTCGAAGGATTTTGCTGGATCATGAGGATCCAGACAGTTAGGGCAAGGAAATTAGGTCAAACTTGCAGGGTTTCGATGGGGCAAGGTAGGCACAAGGCTCAGAACTCTAGGGTTTGATGGGTGAAGTGATTCAAAGACAGGTGAGGAGCTAGAAAGAGCATGTAAGCAACATGGTTTCTTCCTAAACTGAAGAAAACATAGACTGTGAATACTTTCCCAAAACAGAGCATAAATATTATGGGTTCTGCCTATCAACTTGAAAACATCCACTTAAAGAATATGAAATGATTAAATGGAGCTAGAAATACATTTTAACACATGAAAACATAAGAAAAACTGAATTGAACATCATACCACATGGATCCCAAAGAAATAGCTACAACTTTTCATTAATCTCCTGCTAAAACTGATACAAAATTATGTCTACTCAAAGCATAAGCATCCAAATGAGTCCAACCCTTTTACAATGAGAAAGAAGAAGAAGATATAGACATTGATTCAAACTCCTCCCATTCTCAGGGGTTGAATCCCTAGGATTAGGAACTAATCCATCAAAAACTGAACAAGAAACTGGAATCTAAGCAACCTAACAACTTGCCTCAAAAAGGGAGGAAACTGATTCATTTGGCCTAAAGATAACTTTTGATATAATGAATATACCTTATAATAACTATTATCCATTTTATTTACATTCTTAGTTACCATTTACATCAGTAAAAACATCATCCATGAGAGAAAACTCAAAATTACAATGATGGCATAGTAAAGTGAAAATTTAGGATAAAATTTCCCTATGCGCTCGCCCAAGCTCTATGCTTGAGGTCTTCCCGATGCCTAAATTGAGCTCATTATAGCTCATTGGAAAGCCTATCCTGTCTAATTTCCAAATATGCCTTTATTTTCCCATTTGGAGTTGATTTGACCCCTAAAAACTGATTCTCCTAAGACTGCTTCTATGGCTCAAAAAGAAGGCAAAAAGGCCATTTTTGAGTGTTGTTTGACCTTTTGGTTGACCAATTATGCTCCAAAAGAGTAGAAAATGCATAGGGTGCATGTACTCATCATTATGAATCCAAATATTTTGACCATTTAATCACTGGATTCCCATAGGAAAAGCGTAGAGCCACTGAGCCAATTTTTCTGAGTCAAAAATTGCAAAATTCTTCAAAAAGCAAAAATTCTTCAAAACTTACTCCAAGTTTGTGGAGAACACCACCATCAAGTGTATGGGTTGGCCAATGAAGCTTCAGCAAGAAACCTAAGCCTATCACCCTCCTTTTTTCCTTTGAGTACTTGGTTTAGCCTTGTCTTCATTTGCTTGACCCTTATGTTGCAAATCTTGTTTCGGGTCCTGTAATGGTGAGCCATGTGCCTACTGATTTGATTGTCCCTGTTGGCCTTTTGTAGCAGCTTTTCCAAATGAAAATTGACCATGTCAAGCCAATTTTCTCTATCCTCCTCAATCTCCTTCTCAAGCCTTTGTTTTGTAGTCAAGGTGGTTGGGGTTTCTTCTCTTGCATTATTGACTTGCCTTTGTCACCATGCCTCTTTGCTTTGAGAAGTTCGAGCTCCATGAGGAATTGTTTGTCACTTAGCTACTTGTTCTCTTTCTCAACGTATGAAATGACATACTTAGCTCTCACCAAGTTTTCCATCAGTGCTTGGATCTATGCATCTTTTTCCCTTATGGTTATATTTTCATTTGTTGCCTCATCTTGAGCCTCCAAGTCAACTATCTCAATGCCGTGATGGATGTGTGGTTGTTCTGGTTAGTCATCTTCCATCAAATTAAATTCACTTTCCTCTTCATCATTGAGGCTTTCCTCCAACATCTTTTTCTTCCCTTTATGCACCTATTGCACCTGTTGTACTTGTTGTGTTGATGAAGAAGGCAAATCCCCTTCCACAATTGGTGGAGCAAGCATTTGCCTATGAGCTGATGAAGAAGACAAGGCCCCTTCCACATCAAGTGGAGTAAACACTTGCTTATCTGCTGCAAACAACTTTCTAGCCCCTCTTTGATATGTTTTGTAGGCTTCTAGCTTCTCAACAACTCTAGTCTCTTTAGCCTTCTCCCTTTTCTTTACTTTGGCACTGGTGGAAGGCCTTTCTACTTCTTGGGGCACCAATGGAGGAATATGAGGACCATTGAAGATGTCATTTGCAATGAATGTATCCCAGGAGATGTTAAGGAGGTTGAGATGATGTAGTAAAATCATCTTAATCAAGGAATAGTGATAGATACTACTCATCTGCTGCAGGTATGACTTTTTTTGTACAATGTAGGCCATCTATTCAATGTCCCTGAATAAGAAATATGGGATGTTCAACATTTTCACTCTTGTGAAGTGCATAAGAAGCCTAATATGATAGGTGTACAATCTAGAAAATCTACCCTCACATGTAAAATACTTCATAATGATCCTCATCATAGGGGCATACTTGTCTTCAAGGAATCTGAAAGGAAAGGTCCTCTTCTTTTCATGCCTATACCTGGATTTGATGTATGACTCATGGTTGTGCTCATCCAAATCTTGTGCCTTATACCATTTTTCCCCCACATTTGGAATCCTTCTAGCATCAACAATGATGGAGGATTAAACTGTAAATGTCACCCCGACAAGAGTTACCTTGTTATCACGGAGATTGGCTACAAAAAGACTGGTCAGCTCAGGATGATGTTGAACTCTTTCTACCTACTCGCAAAACTCATAACACCCTAGATGCCTGAAACAAGAGACAGTCATATGAGAAGCCTGTAACTCTCTGATGTTTGATGGTTCCTCTTTGATGATTCTGCCTCCCTTATGTGGTTTCCTTTGATGCTGAGGTTCTTCTCCCAAGCTTTAACTCCCACTTTTTTCCTCCTCCTCATAATATCTATCCTCTTTGTCCATGTTTGTTTAATTTGAAGCTTTGAAACCCTAGAGAAGGTAATCAAGAAGTGAGTTATGGTGAATAGGGATAGGGGAAGGGTAGAGGAGCTTATGCGAGGTAGGATGAGATATATATGATATGAGAGTGAGAAGGAGGGTATTTTTGGTAGGGACTGTTTAGTAAATAGGGTTTTAAGGATTTTGTTTTCGGGATTATGGTATAAGGGATTTGAGGGAATTAGGGTATAAGGGATAGGTGGAGGGATTTGTTTGAAACCTAGTGTTTTAAATTTTAAATAGAAAACCAACTTCAAAATCATGAACTGAATGTCGAGAGGATAGTTCAAGGAGTGCACTTACTTGTTCAAAAGTTCTAGGTGGCAAAAGAGAAATTTGGATGATTGATAGGGCGATTTTGGTGCTTGTTGGTCCTATGCACAGTGCCACGTACAGGTGCGCAACGCTCCAGCTCTATGCGCAACACTCCAGCTCTATGTGCATCGCTTCGGCTCTATGCACAACACCGTGTAAAATTGCATTGAAAAACTAGCCCTATGCGTAGCGCTCCGTCCCTATGCATAGTGCTCTATCCTTTATGCACAACAACTCCTCAATCTGCTTTATGCACAGTGCCTTCTGCTCTATGTGCAGCGCCTCCTCTTTGTTCATCCACCAATTGGCTTCAATTCCCTTCTCTCCTTCAACTCTCTTCTTTCTCTTTGTCAAATGAATATGATGAATTTGGAAAAGGAGTTTGAAATCTTATATAGAGGGTGAATTTGATTTTTCTTTAGAAAAAACCCACTTTCTAATGTTTTTTGGAACTTTTTCTTCGTCTTCAAATTTCTGTTTAATACCTTTCTCTCTTTTTCTCTTTTCAGGTGGATAATGCTTGGATTGAACTGATTTCTTCAATGGCTTCATTTTCTTGCAGCAAGGAGAAATTCTTGGGCAGCTTATGGGAACACTTATTACATGAAATGACTTGGATTACATAAAAAAATATAAATAAACTATAATACTCTGTTTTCATCTCAAAAACATGTTTTTGAGATGAAAATTACATTAGTGAAATAAGATCTTTGTAAAATAACCATGAATTACTAGCAATCACTCTTTGTTTATTGGTCATCCTCATACCTTTGCTGCCCTTTAATTACACTTGAAACTATGCTTTTGACCTTGGAAATGAACCCTAAGACCTAATGGAAACATAACTGGCTTCACTCTAAACAAAAACATAACTGAAACCATAACTGAATACAACATGGAGATGGGTCAGCAAATGTACCTCATGAGGGAAAAATTGATTTTCTGAGAAGAAGACAACCATCAGTGAACCATTTTGACATGACATAGTGGAATGATCAAAAAATTTAGTATGAGACACCTAAAATGAACATGCAAAGAGCAGATTTGATCCCTGATGGAAGTATGCATATACTAACACTAACATGTACAATTCACATTGTTGCATAATTCATCCAATGTTCAGCCCAACTTTTAACATTTTTCATCATTAAACAATGGTGATGTATAGACAACTCAACACTAGACGTGATAGGTAACAATTGGATGTGAAATTTGAGCAAATTGTGTATTCCCACTACTGACATTTGTCTTGGCATTCCCCAGCTAACAAGCAAAACACCCTCACTTTCTAGCTAGAGGATAGTGAGGAAAGGTGTTGCACTCATAAATGCATTGAATATAGAAGAAAAGGAGAAATCAACTAAGAGTTTTCATATGAATTCGGGTAACTTTGATGCATGCGAGAGCATTGCTACCCTCTACTAAGGATTACTACTAGAGGTCTTAAGGCAGAATCTAAGGTTACTTGATGATGGACATACTAAACAAAGGTACAAGGAGATACACTATCATTATGATATTTATGAAGCAAGGATAATAAGATTGTGATTCTTTCATTCTATTTTGGAATTATGTGATTTTCCTTAACGGAGTAGAGATGAATTACAAGTGCAGCATCTAAGCAATCATGTTGGTGCGGAAACTAGCTTTGGATTAGTATACTCCCAAATAGATAGCACTTGGAGCAACAAGGGGACTTTTATTATTTATATGTGCATGATCAATGTGACCCCAAGATAATTCATTGTGATGTCAAAGCAACAAACATTTTACTACATGAATATTTGAAGCCATTTTGGGAGACTTTGGATTGGAAAAGGTTTTAGACCAAAGGGATTCACATGTCACTACTATTGTTTTTGGTATTGTGGAGCAGATAGCCCCATAATACCTTTCAATAGGAAATTCATTAGGGAAAACTAATGTATTTGGTACATAGGATATATTACTATTGCTAGACAAGATTATTCAATTCTTCAAAAAATTTGTTCTGTGCAGAGAGAACTTAGAGATTGACCTTGGCTGCAATTGTTGCCAATTACTTTAGGGATTTTTTTAACCATGTTACATGTGGTTTCAAGGTTTCATTGCAACCTTATGGATAATCATGAAACAAATTTATTGTTTTAGGGAAATTATGAAATAGATCTCCCTTTCTCAATAGATTGAAGCATAGTATAACTAGTCTAGGTACATTTTCCAGTGGTATTTCTAACTACAACATTACATGCCTATTTCTTCCAGCATATAGACACTTGTAGCAACAAATACTTGTACCAAAGCATATTATGTTATATCATCTCATCACTATTAAAAAGGTATGTCTTCACTATGTATATGGTTGAAGATATATTTGTTGGCCTTGATGACTCCTAGTAATATTGATTTTGTATTGGAGTTTCTAAAATACTTTAGAATTATATATGGTGTATTGGCATGTGAAAAATACACAGGATGTCACAGGTAATCCTAATAATCAACTTCCCTAATGACTAGGAGGCCTTAAAACTCCACTAGTGGTTTTTGCACTAAAAGTGGGATTTGAGGGAGACTTGTGTGGAAGTTGTCTGTAAAGAGAAACCAAATTTAGAATTAAAACTTTGGCACAAGTGCACTCTAACAAAACTAAACAAGTTTCTCGTTATGCTTTCAAGGTAACCCATGACACCCCTACACATTCATAATTATTGATTGTACATTCTAGTCTCATTGGCATATTCTTTTGTCATTTGTTAGACATCAATAAAATACCTTTCTTTGCTTACTGCAAATTAAAAATGGTAAACAAATGTAATTTGATATGAGTGCTCTGAAGGAAGGTCTCCACGTTGTGGAACCTATTATGATTTTCTCTTAAATATAATAAATGACCACCAATGAATTCCTTCTCCAAAACTTAATTCTCCTACAATGACAGTCCTTCTTTTGAGAGAGTATATGTTGTCCTATTAATTTCTCTTAACACATGAGAGGTTCTGATCACCTGGAACTTCCTAGAGAGATATTTCATCTCAGTAGCTAAGGGAGATAAGGAAGTATCCTAAATCTGACCTTGTGCATTCGTCCAATTAACATCCAGTTCTGAGTGCCCAAAGACCTATCGATGACCAATATCCTTTTCAAAGGAAGATGTTAATAAGGAAAATAGAGCCTTCAACTTCGCCAATTTATTTTAATCTTTGTCCATGTTTTCCTTAGTTTGGACATAGTGAGTGTCAAAACAATAAAGCACAAACACATGACTATAAATCTGATGAGAGTCTTGGCAAGCAATTCTCCATGTATTGAACTTTTTGTTTGTGTTTCAGTTGTATTGCTTTTAAGTTATCAAATTGTAGTGTTATCAAAGGACAATAGATACATGTGTTGACGATAATTACCACAATTGTAATATATTCAACAATAAAATTTTAAAACCATTTTTATGTGGACTGTGTTCATTTAGTCTCATTTGTGTTATTGTTTTCCCTCAGATAGAGTCATCTTGGTCTTGCTGCTACAGTTTACCTTTGTCAGAATCTTGACAAAGATGACTTATTTAAACTTTCATGCTCACATATATCTAAAGTTAATATCCAACCAATTTGCGAGTTGTAGGATGGTATAATGAATCAGTTCACTCTCAAGGAGGCCATAGAGTTATGTTAATGACAAAGTTATCATGCTTCAGTGAGCGAGCGAGTTCAATATGCCACAAGGTTTAGATATGAGCCTTCCAACTAATAATAACCAAGTCTGCATAGTTACTGTAGCTTTCACCAACAAGAATATTCTATAATTTCACTACAACAATGACCTTCAAGGAGGCTGAGAGATTGTGTAAAATGACCATCGAGTGCCTAGTGTTGACTAATTGAACCTTCCTATGCTCAGTGTTATCCTCAGGTTTTCCCTTGGCTCCTTAAGGATACGACCGAGGTAACACCATACCAATATTTTGATTGCAGGTCCTGCCACCCGCAATCAGAGAGGGCTCTCTCTTTCGTATTTAGCTTTGTTTAGGTGATCTTAGGCTAGTTTATTGATACAGGGGTTTTGTTCGTTTTTTGGTGGGAAAGAGGATGTTTCAAGTAGAGAGGTAATGCATTAGTGTGATAAGTTTCAAACCATTGGGCATGGAGTCAGGGAGCAGATTTTGGTGTGCTTTTTCTTCTCATTGAGAGGGTATTTTGGAGCAGATGCTGTTATGAAACAATTATTCAGGCTAAAAAGGATGAAGTGGAGGTCAGAGATGTAAGGCAACTAAGATATCTTTTATCTGGCTGACAGAGGTAAGGTGAATGAATTCTATCTAGGAACAATCAAGATTTCCTAAATAACAATCATACATGGATGATATAGAACAAATATGAGCCATGACGTATTCATATTAATGCCTTAGTCAGAAGAAAACATATAGAACATTGCAAAAAAAAGAGAGTATAAAGTGCTGTAAGGCAAATTGTAGACTAGTCTTTCTTTCTGCAATTGAGATAGTGACAATGATACCAACATATATAAACTGACATAATGAAGGCAAGAGACACTTATTGGTCCATATGACAGCATACAAATTCCATGATCACCCTTCAGGCATTTAAAAAGAAGCATAGTAGACAGTCCATCATCCAAGCTCTTGAGTAATCTCTGATTTTTCAACAAAAAACTCTCAACAATATAGCGCAGGTATGGAGTGTAGCAAACCAACTAACCGGATTGAAATTTTTAAGAAATGAGAGGCAAAAGAATCTCTCATTTAGCATAACAGAATGAAGATGAAAGAGCTCTGTCTAGGAGCTGTCAAAAAATCCTTAGATAACTGCCAAAACATGGGTGAGTTCGAGGAGATATGAGCCAAAGGGAATTCATGTTCATTACCAGTTCAGATGAAAACATAAACAAATAGCAGACCTTGAGCATAGAGTGCGGCTGAGAAAATTCTAAACTAATCTTTCTATCTGCTATTTAAATGGTGATACATGTATATTATGAGCATAAAACATTGAAAAAAACAGAGATGAGAGGCACTTATTGAGTCATGTTGCAGCACTAGAATTCCGTAATGCCCCCTTCAAACATTAAAACACAGCACACAGTCCATTTTCCAAACTTCAGCAGTCTTTGATTAAGGAAAACATATCAGATGTACATAACTAGTCTCTCTTGGAGTCTATCAACCGATTCTTTCTTTTTTCCCGCTCCTTAAGACTATCTATAGGGTGGTTTATATAGGGAAATATTTACAGACTTCCCTTGAACAGGTGTCAAAGGGAAAAATATCAAAAAAAAATCTCTAAATCAGATCTAAAATATCTGTGTAGTAACTGTCTTCGATTCATCATTGTGTTGGAAATTAATGCAAAAATATCTAAAAAAGAGTTGCGCTGGGGCAGCTGGCAACTTAAGTTATTCAACTGAGGGCCGCACATGAGAGAGCAGCCTCAAAATGATCGAACAGTGGTCCTGGAGCTGTGCGCTGGCCTCATGTCCATAACTCTGTAATAACTGCGCATTGAATTCTTTTGTCCGCATCGTTTAGGCGGTTCCGCTGTCCTCAAGTGGCTTTAAGATATTTAATAATGAGCTGGTGAGCTTTGATGGCTCTGAGCTGCTTCATTAACTTTGAGCAATCCCTTTGTTGCCATCTGCTTTGCGTTTAAAGTCCCCTGCTGATATTCATAACCGATACACTATGTCGGTTCGTTGATACTCTTTCGCTGTCAAATCGGGCTTTCTCTTCCCTCCGAAGCACTTCAAACTATCAAATCACCCCTGCTTTATCTCCTATGAAAGAATTAACATAACCTTCAGGTATATGACATTTCTTATCTAGCTGTAACACAGAAAGAACCTCCACATATTCAAAAATACCAGAACTGTTGTTGCCAGCCGGAAATCCCATAGCGATTATGTTTTCAGGAATATATGTCATATCCAAATCATAATCGCCTTCTTGATTTTTCTCAGATAACAGGACAAATGGACTGCTTGCACATAGGCCAGTTCAGAAGCTATAGCCTCCTTAAGTGCCAAATCAGCTGCTAGAAAGCACTTTGACATAGTAAATGAGCTAGATGGCCGCTGTGCCAATTCACCAAAATGTCCACGTAACTTTGAAATAAATTTATGCTTATGCTTTAATGGAGCACTGGAAGAAAGGAAAGCTTCGATTACTCGACTACCGCCAGGATATTTTGCAGCTTCAAGAATATGATCAATTTCCATGGATGCACAGCTTGAGCAAAATTGTTGAATGAAGTTACTTGGATAGTTGAAAATGATTTGCAACATTACACAACCAAGAACTGACATCTTATTTCCAGAAGGCCATTACCACTTCGATCTCCCTGTATCACTTGAGAAATTTTCCAGATGAAGAACGTGTGGCACAATGCAGTTTGGAGAAGCAGAATCAGAATTTACAGCATGGGCTAATGCTCGACAACACTCTCGTTGATGCCTTTGAAAACGGCGACAAGCACCTATGAGAGAAGCAACTACTCCTGTTTTTCTCACTTTTAGTAGCTCCAATGTTTCCATAAATCTTATTTCTATCTTCTTTACACATACCTCCAAATGCCTTGCGGGCACTAGAAGGATAAGAGAGTCATGTAGTACCTTTGTTTGATGTAGGATATACAAATCCTCGTTATAAAATCCATCATTTTATAACATTTCACAAGCCTTCACTGCAATCTCAGAAAAGCTGTAATATATAGAGGTCACTCTCACATGTTATATACAAAAAAAATCAGGTAGTAGACATACAATTGCCAATGCCTCTTACAATATACCCAGAAATCCAGCTAAGACATAGTTCATTGATTCTCCTGACATTTTTTAGCTTCCAAATCTTCAATCTCATATCTAACCTCTTCCATTTGATCATTAATATGTGTCACTACTTCCTATATAACTCTGATTGCTTCATTTAATGCAGCATCATACTCAGCATCTGCCTCTGCATCCTCAAGCCCAGTGACCTCTGTTATCTCAGTAACATGAACACATCGATGCTCAACAGGCCTGTTCTTTAACTGAACATGGCGCTCTGATGGATGGCCAGCCTTCTTCAAAACTTGGATAGTAGCAACCATATGTAGCTTCTGCTTCTCATGGGCCTGAACTGTCTTCAACACATGAACAAGGTCTTCTCGGTGATAATCTGAGCCCTCGAGTATTGATTCCATTTCAATTACTTGTTTCGAACAATCATTGAATTCAATGGTGACTTAATTGCAAATTTTGTGAACTTTAGAACCAATTTCACCCCAGATCATATTTACTTGACCCTGGTGTCTTGAAGAAGAAACCAATGATTGGACAACAGAGTTGCCAGATTCATGAGTTGCAATTTAAAGCAAGGAATGCCGAACATAGCGATTCAAGATTTCCATGTAAAGCAAATCTGGTGCTACCTCCAGAATAACCTCCATTAAATGGCTGCCAATTGGATCCATCATAAGGTCTAAGACATTCTGTACTGTAGCATCCTCTAACACCTTGCCTTCTTTCATAACATTGTTTTCAGAACAACCCAAAAGGACAGTTATCACCCTTACCACAACTTCTTTGTTTCCCACTAGTAATTTCAAAATGATCTGTAAGACAAGACTGCCAAAGGTGTCTACTCGTAGAATTGAAACATAATCTTTGGAATATTCTAAGATCTTGCTTGCAACAAACTTCAACAGATTTGGAAAAGCCCGCAATGATGTCTTGTCCAGTTTCTTTTTAGGCAACTGCGATGACAAACCACTCAACCTGTCTGCTAGAGTAGAGGTAATGTTGCCCGAATGAAATTTATCTTGAGACTTAAGCAATGTTCCATGACAGAGACATAGAAGGCTGTGCAAGACATGTGATCCATATTGGTTGCACATAACATCTACGGGATTTTCAGCAACTTTCTCACATATCTTAGTCAAAACCTGTTCAATAATGATATGAATTTCTCCTTTTGCATCACAATCTTGAAGAGCTAAAGCTAGAGACCTCAACATTGCTTCTGTAACATGTGATCCTGACTGATCAATTGCCATAGAAGGGAGAATGTTGATACATCTGAACTGCTATTACCATTAATTGGGGACCTGCTGACTTGCATACTTTGCTTCAGTTTCTCAATGCCTATGTATCCAAGCCCAGTGAAGTTTAAATCTGTAGAATTGGTAACTAGTGGTATAGGAAACTTCATTTGATTTATAAGATGAAGACACCTTTCCAGGTGGAATGTGAATTTTCATTTGAAGTGGACTTTGAGCACTAGCATCTTGCTGCTGGTTCAGTTGTAGATCCTGATTCATTGTCCTTGGATTCTCAGGAGTACATGTTGTAGATCTTTGTGATGCACTCTGTCCTGAACACACAGAAGATTGTTGTTGCCTTTCATCAACACATGGTGTAATATTGCTTTGATTAGAATCATCTCTTACACAACCCTCTAAAACAGAACTATAGGTTAATAGTCCCTTATAGTAGTAGCAGAAAACACTGAGCTTATAGATTGTACATCAGTAACTTCTTTAGTAACACTCTCTGGCACTGGAGAATCATCCTCTTCATCTTCATAATCAACCAAAGCAACGGGCCCATCCCTGCGGACACACTTCTTGTAGTCACTCCATCAAGAGTCTGCTTATATTTCAACTTTAGTGCTTGTAAAGTACCCACACAATCTAACTTTTTCTAATTGATCAATTTATTGATCAAGTATTCACCCAAGCATTTAATATTTTCCTTACGGATATATTCTATAAGCTCAAAAACTGCTGAATTTTAAGAAGATTATATCGATTTCCATTAGCAGAAAAAGCCTGAATTGCTGGTTCAAAAGGGTTTATTATTTACAATGTGGCGATTTAAGATAAGCATCATTTTGAGATAGCATTGTTCTCAGAAATCGAAAAACAGCAACAACAAGATGTTTTTCTTTTTTCCGAGTTAATTGGAAGGTGGTTTTAAATGAGCAAGATGAGGGTTCTTACTAAGTTTCAAGTAAACTTAGTAATTCCCAAGCCTAGTTATGGTTATATTTCAACCAATGGAGGGGATATGTATTTAGGGGGATCTTGTATATGTTTTTAGTATGGGGAGGGAAGAATAACTGGGATTTATATAATAAGTTAGAAGTTAATATGCAATTTGATCAGAAAGCGCTAAGGATAGAAATCTTAGGCTTTAAAGGGGAAATAGGACTTTTAGCGGAAGTGTGAACATTCCTTGGGTAAAGCAGATCTTTACCAAGGCAATTGATATGAAAATGATGAGACTAAGAGATATCAAGCAGATCTTGACCTCTTTTAGGGGAAGTTAGCGAGTGTTTGAGGAAAGAAGGGGAATTTAGACATGCCTCGCTTGAGCTCCTCCAAATGGAAATTGCCTTATGCTTGAGATGCGAATGGATATGACACTTGAAAACATGAAATGAAACGGATCACAAGCCATGATTCTGCCACCACAATGCTACCTACCCGGCCTACTCACCTAGCATTTTTTCTTCTTTTGGTTTGGGTGCACTTGAACTAGCATACCCAGCCTTTCAACCTTTCTTTCAGCTATCCTCCTATCTAAATCGATCCTTGTCTCTTTCGGGGCTCAGATTAAGCTGATGAGCGCCCTTGTTTCTCTACCTATTTACCAATCCGCCAAGATTTAAGCTTGTTTGGACAAATATTCATCTCTATATTCTAAAACAAGCAATTGAAACCTAGGGAAGCCAAGTTTAAACTGTTTGGCCTTCCCTTGACTGAACAACTCTTCAAAATTGGAATAACTTATCAAAATGAAACTCTGTGGAAATATGGAACCTTTGCAATAATAAAAAGATGACATATTTGGCATGCAAACAGTCAATCATGAAATATGAACACCTATTGCAATAGGAGGCTAACAATGGCTCCACTTGGGGATGGCCTTTTCTTGTGAAAAGCCAAGAACAACAGGTCAGACTGCCTTGATCTTCTATTGTCGCTGTAGATTGAAACACTTCTCGGTTGGCCGCTAAATGACTTGGTTCCTTGAGGCTCGGACACAACACTCTCATGAACTGAATCGTTGCGCATATATTGCACTGCCTGCTTTCTTCTGTGTGCTTATTACTACATGCACCTCTGCCTGAGTATAGCTTCAAAACATGTAACAAAATTGGAGTTTTTTCCCTATTCTGTTTTGAAAAAAGTTGCTGATGTAAAAACTGAAAGTAGTCCTTTCTTTTGATACTGGTGACTAAAACCTGTAAGTTGTAAACAATTTCTTTTCAAAGGAACTAGACAGTCGCATGAAATCTCAAACTGAAATGAGTTGAGGAACACAGCAGGATTGTCCAGCACTATCATATTTCTGAGAGGTGAAATCCAATTCTTTGGTATCATTATCATGTCCTATAACATCATCTTGACCAATGAATTTCTTTTGATTGTCTTGTAAATGAAACTTTTAAATTTGTACCCCGAAATTCATGAGCATTCTCTTCTGTCTGACTAATACACTCTAAGGGAAATTTTAAACCATCTTTTTTTCTCTCACGTTGCTTTGATTCCTCAGTTTTGTGTGAAGTGATAATGGATTCTGCAGCACTATTAGCATGGATTATCTTATCATCCTGAATGTCAATTTTACCCTGATCCCCATGCATATCAGACCTAATATCTGCTTCTATGTCATTTCCCACCCTCTCTTCTGAAATATTAGATGGTTCTGAAGATACTTCAAACACCCACTTACAGGTATCTATGCACATTTCAGAAATCTTTGTCTCTCCTGTTGAATCTTTTGGAACCAATAAAACTTCACCTTTTTCATGATTTTTTGTCCTTGAAACATCCTTATTGCCATTATCCACACAAATAGACACAGATTTACCATCGTCTTGTGTTTCTTTGCTTGTGCCATCAACTTCGTCAGAAAGGGAAGCAACTTTAGCAACATATGAAGACATTGCCTCTAGAGCATGATGAATTATTTTTGAGGGTGGTATTGCAGCTTCATCATCCACCAAACTTCTCCTCAGACGATACTTATCAGCTTTTCGTGGCAAACAAGTATCTTTTCCACCCAATACAGCAGAATCTGTGCAATGTGAAGATGCCCTTTCTAGATGAATAATCTCTGAAGCTGTTTAAAATACTAGATTTGCAGCTAGCATCATCTGATGGCAAGGCATGCTGTGGGGTATGCTTAGCTGAAATGCCTTCCACTGTCTTTGGCATGTTATCTTCGTTGAGATCTTCCTGTGTTTTACTAGACTCCTTTCTTAGACGAGATCTCACCCTTTTTACCAAAGGAAGATGTTCATCAGTGTCAACTCTATGTTCAACCACCCTAGTTTTGGACTCCAACTCGTGTGATTTTTTTTTTTTTTTACACAACCACTTACTTCAATCTCTGTCATAGTGACTCTTCTATTTCAACAAATTTTTACATGATGATCATTATCTTCATTATCTGCCGGCCTTTGCTTGATAGTGGAGCTTGATAGCATTGAGAGAATGCTAATGCAGATAGAGCTGACGGTCATAGCTGGGGACCATGAATCATGCAGAATATCCAGATAGATACAACTGTTTGCTGTAGATGTGAGAACGCACAGGAGCATTTGGGAAAAAATAGCCTGAGGGGATGTAACAAGCTTGATGTATGGTGTTGAAGATTCATCAATCGCAGGGCTGTTTCTTGATAGTCTTTTTGCAAACTCAGTTGAACTGATGATGGAGCTGGTTGATGCGTACAAGCTCTGCCTCCCAAAATTTGCCGTAAAAGTTGCAGTTCAATATATGCAAAAGGTGATCCAGAAGACAACGCATTTTAATATCATGGATCTTGATGTCGTTTTTAAGATAGCGATCAAGTCTTTTACTCCGGCATCATTTGGACATGGCATAGGGGACCTTTTTTTTCAGCGTCATCATTCAGATCTTATTATTAATTCTTACGCTGGTGACAAAAACGTCATCATGTTTGAGGGTGACCACAGCTCTCCACGACCACCATTCTGTTATGTTTCGATAAGCGTTTTCTTTCATAATATCTTGCATCCTCCAGATGATTTGATTGAACAACGTGCTTCTGACTGTTTTTATAACTGATTCGATGAATTAGGAAATCTGTCAGAAAATTGATAAATGGAAACAACATGGCAAGCCTGTATCAGTGTCTCCCGCCCGTTGGCTGTTTGGATCCCTGTAATAAATAGCAAAGCCTGGCATGTTGCCACACTCTCAATCATAAATTGACTCGTCACTCTTCCAGTAATATGCCATCTTCAATGTTTCATACAAAAAACGTCCCAAGTCTACCTGCTTCAAAATCTGTGCAACAACATATCATGGGTGGTAAAGCTTTACATATAAGAACGTTAACGTGGTTGACAATGTTAAAGAATGGTGTACCAAGTGAGTGCAGAGTGTGCACAAACTTGGCTAGTACACTGTATCTGACATGCTAAGAACACAACGTGGGAAGATACAATGCTGTAAGAACTCCATGTTGATTTTTAAAGAGTTTGGGCAAGAAGAATGTATGACAATTTGAAACCTGATTTGAGGCAAGGCAGTTGCAGTTTATCTCTAAATAAGACTCATGGCATTTTCAGATCACACAAAGGTTGATTCTAATCAATTAGAGCATTAGCCTAGTTTGATAAAAGCTAAAAGACGTAATCTGACACCAGATAAGGAAATGTGTCTGGATGTGTCCAAACAAAAATTTGAAGGGCAGTTTGCACACAGAAAAACAAACTTACAATATCAACATTGGCATCAAGTTGTTTGCACACCAGAGAAAGTTTCACATGCCAAACCTGGACCTGGTAGTTCTACACCAAAGTAAAAAAGTCATCTAAAAAAGAAATGCTAACGTAAATGGCACCCTTGTGGTCAGTAGGTCTGAGAGTGGTGCACTTGGAGGTCCAGGATCCACACAAAATGATACCACTGAAAATGCCATTGATCTTTTTCGCTCTAGGTGATAAATGAGTAGAAATGAGGTGCTTTTTTGAATCTGCGGACATACCAGAATAACTGTAAGCATCATCCACACAGAGGACTTAAGTGGACAGGAGAGGAAAGAAAACAGAGATGCTGAAGGTACATCCAATAAATGTGGTAAAAGCAGTGACAACATCCTTGACAAAAATTGTATTGATACTGTCGCAGCATTTCCCACAGGCAACCAAGTTTCTGACTGTCCCTTGGATAGATTTGCTCGAGTTCCAATTTTGAAAATAGATGATGAAGGAAGGATGGTATGGAAGCAATCATTGCCTCCCTTTGAGCTTAGAAGACTAGAGAAGCTTCTCAAAAATAAAACCTCCAAAAATTCAGATACTATATCCTGTGAAAAAGCTTCAGCAACATCTTCTCAAGAAATTTCTAGTGGCCCTGAAAAAGAGTTTTCACAGGGTACAAGGTCTGAAATAATGATATCACCATGTATGATGGTTCTCAAACAGAATCTGGTTCACCACATCCTGTGACAATTGTTTCGTTATGTATCAAGAATGTCAACTTGCCGTCATTTGTAAGAGAAAACACTGTTTCCATAACTTTGCTATTTGGTTCCAAGCAATCAGATTGCTTATATATATAAACAAAAACAAACAAAAAAGGAAAGTGCTGAGATATATACAAATATTAACATACAAATATACACAGGGGCATTGTATCCTTTAAAAGGGATCTCGATAATGTTTCAACATTCGGCCATTGACAGGGCCGTCTTCCACTGTGCTGTCATCTGTAGATTTGAGAAAATACGTGTTATTGCCCTGCAAAACGCTAATAACAAATGGGCCTTTCCATAAAAAATCGAACTTTGCATGCTTCCCCTTGTCTTCTCTTCGTGAGTCCCACCTCAAAACTTTGTTGCCAACACAGAAATCCTCAGCCTTAGTCCTCTTGTCAAATATTTTCTTTAGCTTGTCTTGTAAGATCTGAGCTTTGTTGTAAACTTGCTCTCTAGTTTGCTGAAGATGAATGGTATGATTAATTCTTCGTTGAATATCATTTGGTTCAGCTTGAATTTCCTGTAGTAGCTTGATAACAGGAATGCCCAGAGAAGATGGAAATTTGGCCTCCATACCATATACTAGCTCATAAGGGCTCATCCCAATGGACCTCTTGGTTGACAGTCTGTCTGCCCAAAGGGCATTGATAAGCTTTTTGTGCCAGTTCTTCTCATTTTCTTCCAGCATTTTCTTTATGATATTAATCAGGCTCTTGTTGGAAGATTCGGCCAAGCCATTGCCTTGAGGATAATAGGAGGTGGAGTGGCCTAGGGTGATGTGGAATTTATGGCAAAAATTAATCATTTTTTTGGATTTGAAGGCAGCGGCATTATCTGTAATGATCTTCTCAGGGCAGCCAAATCTGGAGAGGATGTTGGTTTCAAAAAATTGGATAATGGTGGAGTCATTGGCTTGCCTGCATGGGATGGCTTCAATCCACTTGGTGAAATAGTCGGTGGCTGTAAGAATCCATTTGTGTTGGCCTGAGGAAGAGGGATGGATTTCTCCGATGAAGTCAAGACCCCATTGTTGGAAAGGTTTTTCGGTTGAGATGGGTCTAAGGGGCAAGGGCAGCAGTTTTCTTTTGCCTTCGAAGATCTGGCATTTGGCATGAGATAGTAAACTTTTTTACATCTATAAACAAAGAGGGCCAATAGAAACCCGCCCTTAAGATCTTGTCAGCAGTGGACTTTCAATATAAATGTCCTCCACAGTCCCCTGCATGGAACTCTTTCATAACATGGTCAGTTTCATTGATAGTTAAACAGTTCAGCAATATTCCTTCATGGTTTTTCCAAAACAAAGCACTATCTATGACACAAAACTTTGACACCTTCATTTTTAAAAATCTCTTTTTGGTCCTAGACAATCCTGGAGGAGCACACAGATTTAACAATATATAACAAATATCAACATACCATGGGGATTTCAAAAAGGTCTTACTGATCTGTGGAGTCGCCAACTCCTGTTCATGTCCAGCTGGTTAATGTCTAAAGCTTGAAAATTGGTTTCAGACAGCAGTTTGGCTAAACCTTGTCACTTTATGAGCTGGGTGGGTCTTATTACAATTTCATATTCAAGGATGTTGGCAATCCACTTGCCTCTTTTGCCTTCTAATCCCTCTTGAGTTAATATGTCTTTTACAACAGAATTTGGGACATAGGCGATCACATGTGAATATAAAATGTGAACTCGGAAATATTTGATTGCCTTAACAAGAGCGTAGGCCTGCTTCTCCATGATTTGGTACTTCAAAGGAGCATCTCTAAGGGCTCTGCTAAAAAATGCAATTGGTTTCTCATTTCCTTGGTCGTCTTTTTGCAGAAGGACAACAGCTATCGTGTGATCTGAAGCAAAAGAAAAGATGATAAAATCCTTATCAAACTGTGGGCTTGTGAGGACCGGAGTTTGGGTTAATGCAACTTTAATACTCTCAAATGCTTGCTTGGCCTCTAGAGTCCATTTTACCTTGGAATCTTTCTTTAACATGTTGCTTAACAGTCTTAACAACTTAGCCAAGTTTGGGATGAATCTCCTTAGGAAATTGGTTTTTCCAAGGAATGCTTGCAACTCTTTGATGTTTCTCAGATAAGGGATTTGCAGAATGGCTTGGATCCTTTCCAGATCAATTCTAATGCCATCTTTTGAAATAATATGGCCTAGAAGCTTGCCTTCCTCAAGGCCGAAGAGGGACTTCTTAGGGTTTAAGGAAATGCCATATTTCCTACATGTCATGAATACTTGCCTAAGGTGGTTGAGGTGCTCTTGGTCAGATTTGGAGAAAGGGGTTAAGTCATCAAGATAGATAACCAAGAAATCATGGATTTCCCTGGCAAATGCAATGTCCATGGCCCTTTAAAAGGTAGCACCTACATTCTTTAGTCCGAAAGGCATCTTCACATATTTAAATGTTCCCCACGGTGTTGTAAAGGCTGTCTTGTCTTGGTCATCTGGGTGAACAAGTATTTGATTGAAACTTGAAAAGCCATCTAGCAAAGAGATTCTAGATGACCCCACTACTCTTTGGAGAATGTGGTCCATTTTGGGCAATGGGTAGTGGTCTTTAAGGGAGACTTGGTTCAGATTTCTTAAGTCTACACAAAGCCTAATCTCACCTGTTTTCTTTCTTGTGGGAACAAGATTGGATATCCATTCCGAAAATCTAATGGGTGCTATAATGCCAGCCTCAAACATTCTTTTCACTTCCTTTTCGATCAATGGGAGAAGGACTGGATTGATTCTCCTTAGTTTTTGTTTGAAGGGCATTTGATTTGGTTTTAGAGGGATGGTATGTTGAATAACTGAGGTGTCATAGGACTTCAAGTCCTCATAACTCCAAGCAAATACATCTTGGAACTCTTTGAACAAGTCAATATACTTTGGTTTTTGATCAGGTGGCAAAGATTTGGACATTTTAATCATTTGGGGCTTCTCTGCTGTTCCAATATTACAGTCTTCAATTGCAGTATTTTGAGGTTGTATTTTTGGTTTTTTGGGAACATCGTTTGCATCAAAGATGTCTTCTAATGGGGTGAGACCAGCGGGTAAAAAATTGTCTTTTACATCAATGATTTCGGCCTCTGTTTCAGCTATTTCTCCTAAGTGTATCTGCCTGAGCTCTTGCATGTTTTTGGCATCAAAACTGGTTGGGCATAGCATTTTTATAGCCTTTTCAGCTGTTAGGGTTTGCTGATTTTGGGTTGTTGTTTGTTGTTGGTCACCCATGGCATCCATGTCGATGTTTAATTTTGAAAACTCTTGCTGCATAGTCAAAAAATTGTTGATTTGTGCGTCGTCCTCAAAAACTTGCCAATCTTTAATATTGTTAGGGACAACAGGCCTATGCTTTACCTCAGCAGTGAAGTGGTGATTGGGCTGAAAAGGAAGCTTGCAAGTGCTAGCGAAAATGGCTAGACTGTGAGCATGGATGTTATGGCTTCTCGATATCTTGGCAAGCTTAGATTCAGTAAAGTAATTGAGTACTTTTGTGGCAGCGGTCCTATAAGCTCTTAGTTTGTTGTCATTGATGACAAAGTTACCTTTCATTTGTTGGATTATTAAGTCGGAGTCACCTAGAATGGAAATTTTTGTAGCCCCAAGAGATTTGATGAGTTTAAGGCCTAAAAGGAGGGCCTCATACTCTGCCATGTTGTTGGTGCATTTGAAATTCAATCTATAGGCATGACCCTCTGCATGGTCGTTTTGGTTGTTATGGATCCATACCCCTGCCCCTGCTCCTAGCTTATTGACTGAACCGTCAAACTCCAAATACCATAGGATTTCTTGGTCTTGGCTAGCATTGGGAGTTGAAATCATCATTGGAGTGGGCGGATTTGAATTTCCTGTTTCAGGAGGATCTCCTTGTGTGGTGGTTGCATTGTTTGTTTTGACAGTTTCTTGGGTAAGGGTAACCGATTCCTCAGTTATGCCTGCTTCTTGTTCTAAATCCAAAGGCTTATCATCGGTTGGGTGACTATCGTCATTGAACAGAATAAATGAATCCATGTCAGAATGGATTGAGTAAATAGGAAAGTTTTGGGGCTTTTCCTCACTACTCACCACATACTTCATCAGTGTTTCTCTATACAATCTCTTTGGTTGCCCAAAGACTGAGATAGTGGCGTAAGAGAGGTCTAATTGAAGGGATCCTTGGAGCTTTGCTCCCCAAGATCTTGACAAGAGCATCCCATACTTTGGTGGAATGTCAGCAACCACTACGTCCATCAGAATTGTTTTGTTGGGATACTGGACTAAAGACACACATAGATCTTTGATTAAACCTAAACACTTGCCCTGACTTGAGTCGAAGGAGAATAGGTCTTTGTATGGTCTCGTGATATCAAGGTTCAGCTTTTCCATTACTGCTTTGGGCATAAGATTGTGTGAGGCCCCTGAATCAAACATAACATTGTGCAAAACTTTGTCATGTATATGTAGGCTTACATAAAAGGGCAGAACAGCTCCATATGCTGGTTTTCCGTTAACCTCAGGACCGAATAACAGCTCAGGTGTATCATCTAAAACATTGACATCATCTTTGGTCTCTAGCATTTGAAGTGTTTTTTGGATTTGTTGCCTATACACATCGTGTTTGGCAAGCTCAGAGAGGGGGATGGAAATTTTGAGCTTGCTTATTTATGTTTCTAAGTTAAATGGTTTCTCCAATGGAGTCTTTGTGTTGGTGGTAGCTGATTTCCCCCTTTCAAGTGTATTATCTGTGATTTCCTCCTGATTATCAGCGTTATGGTGAGTGATACCTTGTGGTATCTCTGTTTTGGGAAGGTTTTGCGGAGTGCTATTCAAATTTTCTTTTGTGGGAGAAGATAGCAAAGGCTGATCATTAGCAGGCTGCATGTCTGTTATGTCTTCCATACTGCAGGTTTGGGATCGTCTCATCAGCTGGTTCTGTAATGACAATCGTGCCTTTAATCTTCTTGGGTTGTTTTGTTTGCTTTTGTTTGACGGGCTCGGGCACATCAATTTTTCTAGTCCTTAGTTTGTATTGCTTGTGCACTTCATACACAGCAGAGTCATAGCCTTGTTTGAAGTCAAAAGACTCTCCGGTTTGAGTCTGAAATTCACCAAAGTCTTGATCAGCTTGGTTTTGTTGGATAAGATCGCAGTCTTCTTGTGTTAAGAAAACCTGTTGTTCACTCTTTGAACCCACCCAGTTTATATGAGTATCTGCTAATGGCTCGCTAGATGTAGATGCCTTCGTGTAGTTCTCTTGGAACGGAGGTCTTATATCATGATCTGGGCTGGATCGTCCGGCGTTTGGGTTGTGAGTTTTCCCAAAATTTGGGTTCCTAATAGTGTTGGCTTCTGGTGCATCCCATGTAGACTTTCTCTCAACGGTTTCTATTCTATCTCCTAGCCTGTGCATGCCACTGAGAATAGCATCGAGTTTTTGGTCTAGGGCTGAAGGTTCCTCTTTAAAGGTGGTTCTTCTCTCTGCTCTCGCTCTATTTCTCTTGGCAATTAAGTTTGCCTCTACGCTCACAGCAACATCTTGCATCTCTGCCAGGCTTTGAGGGGCTCGTTCCCTTCACTGATAAGCCATGTCAGTATCAAAGCCATCGGGGAATTTATATAAAGCAAGATCAGGTGGAGGCCTAAGGTTCTGTGGGATTGCATTGTAGACATTGTTAAACCTTGCGCAGTAGTCCAACACAGCCTCCTTAGGGCCTCTTTTAATGGTGTCGTATTCGGACAATATGTGCAATGGGTCTTTCTTCTTCTCCCATCTATTGATAAATGTGTGGTATAAGACTTCTGGATTTGCTACGGAATTGGCTGGGAGTGCTCTAAACCAAGGCCTGACATCACCTGTCAAACTTTGGACAAAAATCCTCATTCTCACACTATCGTTGTCGATTTCATAGCTCTCAAAGTAATCTTGCATTTTCTTTGTATGCTGAAGGGCCGTGCAGGCACTGGTGCCGTCAAAATAAGTTATTTTAGTCTGGTAGTCTTGAGGCATAGCCCCGGGGTTTCCAGGCAGCTGCAAAGGGGCATATCTATTAGCCATATTTACAGGGACGAGTGGAACTACAGGGATGAATGGAACAGTTGGAACAACTGTGATAATGGGAGTTGTGGTGGTAGTATGTGCAATGAACGGAGGTGTGGACGAGGTGGATGGAGAGGTGGATGATGAAGTAGGCAAAATAGGGGATGAGTGAAAAAGAACTTTGACAGGGGTTGAAACACTGCTTGGCTGAACTTTCTCAGGACTAGAATCAACTAAATCCTCTCTTTGCTCTATCTTCCTGAGGTTTCTAGGGATTAAATTTGGATTTTCAGAAGTAGCTAGGGGCTTTGGGTTCGGGTTCGACCTTGTATTACGTGAATGCTTTTTGGGAGCCAGCTTCCAACTTGATAGTTGAAGTTATTTCAAAAGGTCCCCAGCGGAGTCGCCATTATGTTAACGCTCAGGTTGTCCCTTGGCTCCTTAAGGGATACGACCGAGGTAACAACAGACCAATCTTTGGACTGTGGGTCCTAGCCTACCTGCAATCAGAGAGGGCTCTCTCTTCGTAATTTAGCTTTGTTTAGGGTGATCTTAGGCTAGTTATTGAGTACAAGGGGTTTTGTTTTTTGGTGGGAAAGAGAATGGCTTCAAGTAGAGAGGTAGTGCATCGTTCGATGAATTTCAAACCATTGGGCATGGAGTCAGAGGAGCGGGAATGCTGGTGTGTTTTTTTTTGGTCACGAGGGGGATATGGAGCAGATAGCTGCTCATGAAACAATTATTCGGGCTAAAAAGGATGAAGTGGAGGTCAGAGATGTAAGGCTACTAAGATATCTTTGATCTGGCTGACCGAGGTAAAGTGAATGGATTCTATCTAGGAACAGTTAAGATTTCCTAAATAACAATCATACATGGGTGATAAAGAACTAATATGAGCCATGAGGTATTCATATTAAAGCTTTTAGTCAGAAGAAAAACATATAGAACATTGCAAAAATTTAGTGTAAAGTGCTGTAAGGCCAATTGTAGATTAGTCCTCCTTTTTGCAATCGAAAATAGTGATAATGATACTAACATATGTGAACTGATATTACAAAGGCAAGAGACACTTTATTAGTCCATATGACAACATAAGAATTCAGTGATCACCCTCCAGGCATTTAAAAAAGAAGCATAGTAGACAGTCCATTATCCAATCTTTTGAGTAATCTTTGATCTTTCAGCCAAAAAACTTTCAATAATACAGCGCAGGTTAGTAAATCAACCAGCCGGATTGAAAGTTTAAAGAAATGAGAAGCAACAGAATCTCTTTATTTAGCATAACAGCATGAGGGTGAAATAGCTCTGTCTAGGAGCTGATAAAAATTTCTTACATAAGTGCCAAAACATGTGCGAGTTTGCTGAGATAAGAGGCAAAGGGAATTCACGTTCATTACGAGTTCAGATGAAAACATAAAGAAATAGCAGACCTTGAGCATAGAGTGTGGCTCAGCAAATTCTAGACTAATCTTTCTATCTGCTATTTAGATGGTGATACGAGCATATTATGAGCATAAAACAAAATAAAAAAAAACAGAGATGAGAGGCACTTACTGAGTCATGTTACAGCTCTAGAATTCCGTAATGCACCCTTCAAACATTAAAACACAGCACACAATCCATTTTCCAAACTTCAACATTGTTTGATTAAGGAAATCGTATCAGATGTACATAACTAATCTCTATCAGAGTCTATCGACCTATTCTTTCTTGTTTCTCCCGCTCCTTAAGACTGACTATAGGGTGGTTTATATAGGGAAATATTTACAGACTTCCCTTGAACAGGTGTCATAGGGAAAATATCAAAAAAATATCTCTAGATCGTATCTGAAAAAATATCTATGTAATAACTGTCTTTAACTCATCGCTGGGCTGGAAATTAATACATAAATATCTGAAAAAGAGCTGCACTGAGGCAGCTGGCAACTCAAGTCATGCAACTGAGGGCTGCGCTTTGAATCCTTTTGTCTGTATCTTTCAGGAGGTTCTGCTGCCCTTAAGTGGCTTCAAGATATTTTAATATGCGCTGGTGAGCTTTGATGGCTCTGAGCTGCTCTATTTATCTTTGCGCAATCCCTTTGTTGCCCTCTGCTTTGTGTTTAAAGTCCCCTGCTGATATTCATAACTGATACTCTTTGTCGGTTTTCTGATGTTCTTTCACTGTCATATCGGGCATTCTCTTCCCTTTGCAACACTTCAAACTGTCCAATCGCCCTTGTTTTATCTCCTGTGAAAGCATTAATACAACCTCCAGGTGTATGATATTTCTTTATCTGGCTGTGACACAGCAAGAACCTCCACATATTTAAAAAACAGAACAGGCGTTGTCAGCTGGAGATCTCATAGCAATTATTTTTCCGGGAATGTTATACCCAGATCATAATTGTTTCTTGATTTATCTCAGACAACAGGACAAAGGGACTGTTGTATTCTCTGGTCTTTTAATTTCTCTTGATTAATTCTGTCAGGTCGTTCTTTTATCAGCATAGGCTTCTTGATGTTCCAGTGCTGAAGAAATTCATCGCCTCCAGCTTTTCTCAGGACACTGAGATGCACTAAGCTCTGCTGTTCTTTGTGATTAGAGCTGCTACACCAAGGCCTATCCATCAAAGTCCAAATCTGAAATAGCGATCAAGCTCATCCATGTGTCGTAGCTGATGTTTATACGATATTCCCAAATCGCCCAAGCAAGAATTTTCAATGTATAAAAAAGGATGTTTCGTCAGCACCAGTCTTTCCAAATTTTTTTTTGGTACTCTTTCTCAAGTCTTGAGATCTGAGGATCAATGCCACGCTGGCTTTGAGCGCTGGATATGGATGCCGATTTTGATAAATCGCTGGCTTTACGTTGCATCAATATAACTCTTTTTCACCTCACTGCAGTAGTTGGTTGTTACAAACCATGATGATACAATTTGCCTGTATATGTGTTTTAATTACTGCTTTTCCAATTAAGTTTGCAATGAAGAATTTCCAGAATGGATCTGAAAGTCGCCCACACGACATGCTCTAATGTTTTCAATTAATCTGAACACTTTAAGATGCATGTACTTTGCACCGATGTCATGACCAGTTCTGAGTAATATATTCTGAACAGATGCTAACTAACACAATTTTCACCGATGTCTATATCTGCGCAGTGGTCAAGGCCGAATACAGAGACCACTTCACATAAATTTGTAGATCAGGACAGTGCATGTGATTCCACTATCAAGCCTCCTAGTCCTTCGCATAAGGCTCAACCCAGCCCCATAACGTCTTAGGATCTGCGCAGGTACAGGAAACCAATACATCTTACGTATGGGAAATCCTCGTGTTTTAAGAAGCCCATGTATTTGTTTCACTGCCAACTTCATCTGCAAAGTTGTTGCAGTTTCCAATGCTAACTCAGGACTGACAGAATTACTCCTTAGGAATTGTAGACAACGTTCAAAGCTTGCTATCCAAACCTGTATGTCAACTGCCACTTCAGGAACCTTTTTGAAAACATCCCGTAGCGAGCGACACACTTTGATATGCAATCCACAAGCTTCTTGTATCATTGGTTTTCCCAGTCGCCCATCAATCCCAACAACCATATTCATGCCTGTTATCTCAGCATGAAGGACGTCAAGATGTACAGCAGATGGATCAGATTCCTTACAACCATGCCACTCAAAATTGTTAGACATTTCAAGATGACCCAGGTCCAGCTGCATGAAATTTTTGCTTGTAGAATTCTGTGGCACAATAATAATAGGAGTGTCCAAGGAAACATCCAACTTCAATGAAGGTGATCCATCAATTTCTGATTGTGAAATAAGCCACTCCATTCCTCTAACTTTATCAACAACTTGGATTGCATGCTGAGCTTGTGGTATTGCCAAGCCTGTGAAATAGGCCGTTACCTCCTGAGTGAACCTGTAAAGAAAAACAATCCGTACAACTGAAAATCTGGCAATGAGACTGTAATCATGGCCTTCAAAATCATCATCATCTACAGTGAAAGACTGAAACTTCCACTTTACAAGTGAATCAGAACCTGTGTCCCGTATGTCACAAAGCCAGCCCCGCCAGTGATCTGGACCAAGGGACATGTCACAGATCCTGAGGTTCCCTAACATCCCCTCAATGGAAATAGAATTTGGATGAACTTTCAAATCCATCTGAAACTTCTCTTGTACCAACATGGCCAACTGAGAACCATCGTCCTTGTTAAGGAAAATACAAACACTATTGACATTCATCTTCAGCTGAAACACAACTCTAGATTTTCCAGTGCCCAATAGCCCTTTAACAAATAAACGATCAGTGCTTTCTTTGTTTCCACTTGGAAAAACAGCATCACCTGCCATATCATTCTGTGGAGATGCTTTCTCAGATATGACTTCCATTAATTCACTCAGTTCCATGCCAAAGTCAATCAAAGAAACAACAGTACATCTGTTGCAGAAGAAATCAAGCTTTGTCATGCGAATGTTCATCTGAGTGTCTGTTCCATCATAGTGAGGAGAATTGGGCTGCCTTGTAACAAATGTAACACTCACAAAATCAGATACATCTTCCTCTTTGGTTTTTTCTCCTCCTACGGGTAAATTCCAATCAAAAAGTTCATATTTGGAACTTGTAAGAGGGGTTCCAAAGTCATGTGATGGATTTTGTTTTGGCGTCGAGGGGAAAGAACTTAAGATGCTTTGGGGGATGGAAGAAAAATCATAAGGGCAACTAAAATCTGGCAATGCATCTTTAAAAAACTCATCCTCCTCTGAAATGTTTTCTGCTAACGCTGTGCTACATTTATTAATGAACTCCTCAACTGGACCTTGACTATCATTTTCCAGCACAGAACAAGCAATATACTTGCATGTTGTAGACACATGACCTTGAAGTTTATCTTCAATCCTCAGGGAATGCAATGTCATCCTCACAGTCAAATCATTCTCCTGCTGTATAAGGTTCACCTTGCCTCCACCAGCAAATAGTGCCAAAAGCATTCTTTCTTCACCAACTCTGTCCTTTTCCTCATCTTCCTTCCCATAGATCAGAAGCTTCATTTCAAGCAGAGTACCGACAACAGACAAATTTGTCTTCTCTGACACAACCATCTGAAACAGAACTAAAGGTTAATAGTCCCTTGTAGTACTAGCAGAAAACACTGAGCTACTTATGGTTATATTTCAACCAATGGAGGGGATATGTGTTTAGGGGGATCTTGTATATGTTTTTAGTATGGGGAGGGAAGAATAACTGGGATTTATACAATAAGTTAGAAGTTAATATGCAATTTGATCAGAAAGCGCTAAGGATAAAATTCTTAGGCTTTGAAAGGGGAAATAGGACTTTTTTTAACGGATTAGGGGAAGTTAGCGAGTGTTTGGGGAAAGAAGGGAAATTTAGACATGCCTCGCTTGAGCTCCTCCAAATGGAAACTGCCTTATGCTTGAGATGCGAACGGATATGACGCTTGAGAACATAAAATGAAACGGATCACCGGCCATGATTCTGCCATCACAACGCTACCTACCCGGCCTACTCTCCTAACATTTTTTCTTCTTTTAGTTTGGGTGCACTTGAACTAGCATACCCAGCCTTTCAACCTTTCTTTCAGCTATCCTCGTATCTAAATCGATCCTTGTCTCTTCCGGGGTTCAGATTAAGCTGATGAGCGCCCTTGTTTCTCTACCTATTTACCAATCCGCCAAGTTTTAAGCTTGTTTGGCCAGATATTCATCTCTATATTCTAAAGCAAGCAATTGAAACCCAAGGAAGCCAAGTTTAAACTGTTTGGCCTTCCCTTGACTGAACAACTCTTCAAAATTTGAATAACTTATCCAAATGAAACTCTCTATAAATATGGAACCTTTGCAGTAATAAAAAGATGACATATTTGGCATGCAAACAGTCAATCATGAAATATGAACCCCTATTGCAATAGGAGGCTAACAAATTGGAGGAATAAAATTAGCTTACAAGTGTTGCATGTGTCTTATCAATGAATTAAAATGATACAAATAATTTGCTTGAAAGTAAAATTTGTTTCAAATAGACAATGACAATAAATTGCTCCAATATTCAGGATAACAATGTAGCATAAAATTGAAGCATGTATTCAAGTTCTCATAAAACAATTTACCAAGGTAAATGAAAACGAATCAAAGTTTGTGAAGAATATAAAATGCTTGCATGTAAAGGATGAATTGTCCAAAGTAAAGTGTAAGCTTATAGCTTCAAGCAACAACGAGATAGAGAATGCAAAGCTCAAATGAAATTGTAACAAACTTTAACTTAATGAAATGTGATAGTGAGGTTGTGTTAATTCCCAATTAAAGCGTGCATGTAAGTGAATGAAGTATGAAAGCTTAAACCATGCAAATGTCAATCCACCTGTTGTCGCACAGAATGTCTAGGCACCTCAACAATGCTCAGATCAGGGGCTATCACCCTGATTCCCAATCTCTCCGTTTAAGCTGTCTCCCTACAGAAGACTAAGGGGGGTAGACCCTATTGAAAAATGGAATGAAAAAGAATTAGTTGGGAACCAACTAGTTCGGGAGACATAATGAGGCGATCAAGTACTTGATTAAGATTTAGCAAGACTTAGGAGTTGATTATATTTTAAATGATTAATACCAGTGCCTTATGGAGTCAACGATCTTGCTAGGGAAATGAAGACCAAGTAATCGATTAGGAACTGCTGCTTAGATGAATGACTATCTTATATGAAATGCAGATCCTAAAACTTAATGTGAGATGCATGAATCTTGGTTAATTTTAATTAAATGCCTACTTAAATTGTGAATCCTTAAACCCTTTCTGTGTTGAGCCTGATTTCGTAGTTTTTGGCAGAGAGAAGATAAGGAGAAGCACACTAAGGTGTGATTAACGATACCTCTCCTGAACTTCTAACATATTCGGTGCCTCTGGCGCTACAGAGAACTATGGCTCTAACGACTGCAAGGTCACCGTTTGAAGTACTATTAAAACAGGGTTCTCAAGCAAAGATTGATGGATACCTATCTCTCTATCAATCAAGCTTATGTTTGGAAGTAAATTCTATCATGCAAAGCTAACTTATATGCAACTGCACCAAAAGATGAGATAAAGTTAGACTCGAGGAAGGGAGAACACTTGTGTTGCAAAAACCCGCAATTATCCAAATTAAATGTTCGCTTTATGGATGAAGACTTAAAAAATAAACTTTTGAAAATATCACAATTAAACCACAAGCTTATTCCAAATCCTTCTAATATAATTATAGCTGAAAGAGAACAAAACTTCTTTGCAATTTAATATTAATGTCAAAAGATGTTCAAAAAATATGCTTAGCTTAGGAAACAAAGATACACAATATATTGTAATTCTACGACAGATCACTTTAACAATTATTTGAAAATATTTGCAAAATGTTTAACATGTAACGAGCATTAAATAATTCAAGCAATGACGATAAATTTTAATAGATGCAAGATATTCAACAGATGCACAATGTTCTAGCAATTAAATTTCAAGAGATCCAAATACTTTAAACAACTACGAAATTTAAATGCTAACCAATTTTGATCCTAGAATTAAAAGATTTATGCTTAGTGACTCAAATCTAGGGAAATTTACCACTTTCCTATAACTAACCTTTAGATGCAAATAAAAATTTTAAGTGCACTCAACTATAGAGAAATGAAAATGCTAATACCACAAAAGTTTTCTTTAGATTTTACCCTTAGCACAAAAGACACCAAGAAGGAATTTTAAAATTGACGAGTTAATTAGTCTTCAGGAAAACCTTTTCAATGTGCTAAGTTTTATGAAACTAGACTTAATGTGGCAAATAAGGAATGTGACCAAAATGAATCAAAAGATTTAATAATTAAAAAAAAAATTAATGGGGTAGAGGCCACATAAAAAATTTAAAATCTTCTAATGTGAAAAATTGCCTTTGATTTAAGTTTTTAGATGGTCTTGAAATCACAAAAGTGAAACCCTTTCTTTTTAGTTTTTTTTTTAGGGTTTTTAGAGTTTTTTTTAAGATTTTTTTGAATCAAAATGAAAAATGTTGAAAAGTGTGCAACAAGAAATGCTAAATTTGGAATGTGCTAAAAATAGACCTCCGAAAAATAGCATGTCTAAAAATAACAGTTTGGCCAGTGAGGTCATTGGCCACATTGGGTGAGAGGTGAAACTGCTAAAAATAGAAAATTCTAAAAATAGCATTTCTGGGTCCCTTCCTATTTATAGCAGGCCCTAGTCTATCTATAAGAAATAAAATTAATTCTGGTCTTATCAGCAGCTTGGAATATTAATTAATTAATTCTCCATGAGTTAATTAGTTAAGGAAAAGCAAACTTGAAGTCTTTGTGAGAACATGCAATTATTTCTCCACTGATTGGGGAATGTGCCCTTAATTTCCTCCACTGATTGAGGGAATAAGTATGAGTTCTATAATAAGAGAATCAGTTGACTTAGTTCTAACTAGTCAAGTCCAGTTAGATTATTTTAACAAGTTGTTAAAATAATAAAATATAGTTTGTTAATGCTTGCATGCATGTGACAACTATTATTTTAGCTAACTGAGGATTCACTCATGGATAACTGTTGCATGTCAGTTCTGTCAGAGACCCAGTTGAGATTAGATGTGGGACAGTGTACTATCAGATGCTTGGATATTTATAGTAAGTATTCCTTGCATGGAGAAGGATCTATTATAGGAGATTGGAGGACTTGTGGCGTACATATTGAAGTCTAGGTAGTCCATGATTTTCATCTTCTGATTGAAGATCATCAGGATCTTCTGATTACAGAGAGAGAAGGATAGCTATTAAGCTGATTCTTTTTGTATGTTGTTGAGGATCTCCACTTGATTGATAATACATGGTTGGGGTTTTATGCTGGCGCTTTCCCCTAGATATATCTTGTTATGTGTGATTATTTCTCTTGATCAGTTATGCATGTTTCTACTTGATGTTGCTCATGAATTCGATTATGCTTCCGCTTAATGTTTTGTAAAAGTAGAACAAGTATTATGCTTTAGGACATTGCATATATCGGTTTGTTCTACAGGTGAAATTTCTACAAAAAAGAAAAATAAAACCAAAATCGATCCCCTCTTTTTTTTGTTTTAGAATCTTTTATTTTTTAGATTATAATAATTTAAATTCATAAAAGTAAAACAATGTGAAATCAAATCAAATAAAAAAAATAAAAACCAAAATTACTTTTTTATCTTTTAAATTTTTTTAATGAACTAACTTGAAATGGAATCGAATGAAACTAAAACAAAGTGAATGCGCTAACCCTAACGAAACCCATACATAATAAAAAAAAATCGAATTTTTATATTCATCGTGTGTGCAGGTGAGCTTGATGACAGAATGGAGAAGGTTGACGGAATGGAGAAGGGACGCAACTTGAAGAGAATGCGGGTGTGCGTTTACTGTAGGGACATGAGCAGGAATGATAGGTTGAGGAGGCGTGCGGACAGTGGATGAAGCAAGTAGAATGCGAAGGGAGAAAAGTTAGCAGGGTAAGAGGGAGCCGCAGGAAATGGAAGAAGTTGGACGGAGCAACAGGTTCAGGAAAAATGCGGATGGATGGAGCAGGCAGAACGCGAAGAGAGAAGGGTTAGCGTGAAAAGGGATTGTGGAAATGCGAAGGAAAGATGGCACTGCTTGAGAGTTAAGGAGAGGGCAGCGTGCAGGTGGGTTGGACATGGAATGAGAGACAGGAGAAACAAGGCAACGATGGCAGGGGTTTCGAAAGTTGAAGAAATCACAAAGTTCGATGGTGGAAAAGCGTTGTGTAGGGAAGGGAAGGACTCTGAGGGTTAAGAATGCGTGCAACGGGAGTGGATGATAGACAGTGAGGAGAATAGACGCAGACAAGGAGAAGGATCCGTTAGATGAGGGCTGGTGGAAGCATGCTGATGAAGAAATAGCTACAACAATGGGTTTAGCTGCGGATGGGTAGGTTAGGAAACTTGAATAAACTTGCTGGTGATTGATTGACAGAAAAAAACTTTCGAAAATATTTTAAAGAAGAGGAAAAACCTAGCAAGAATAATACCAAGGCACTAAAACAAATCCGAAAATCTTCTATTGAAAACCCCAGGCAACAGAAAAGATTTCAAAATGATTTCGTAAGCCTCATGAAGACAGCCCAAACTCTAGACAACCCAAAAAAAACAAGTTTCACACTTGTGCTTTGGATTTATTAATGAAACCTTCGTATGACAGTTTCTAGATTTAAAATATTTAGCAAACCTTGGACTGCAAAAATTATGTACCTGCAGAAACGTTTTTTGAGGCCAGATCTTACCCTCTAGGGCCTAGATCTGGCTTTAAAATCAAACTTCCCCTTCAGATCTGCAATCTGCACCTAAAAACACAAACACGCAGGATTCGGATATATAAAAATAAATGAAATCCCAAAAACCCAAGTCAGAAAAATTAAAAAAATTACAGATCTATGCACAGAAATAGCAGATCTATCAGATCTGGCTAGTGTGAGTCCAAATCTGTTCCCAGATCTGATAATCTAAGGCTCTTAAAAGCCAGATATATCAATTTAGCACAATTTTTTTTTTGAAATTTTAAGTTTAAACGGAGGTCCTTCGCCCAAAACCCTTCATGGTATCACCAATAAAAATCTTATGATAAGCCCGGGATCAAATCGAGCTGGGCTCTGTAGAAAATACGAATCGGGAGTTGGCTGGTCCAACTAAAAACTTCCCCAAATGCCTGATGATCTTAAAAAATCAAGAATTTCTTGCACAACTCAATTCAACCATCAACATAGAGCGAGAAAACGATAATAAAATTCAGATTTAATAGAGATACTTGCTATTATATTCAAAACTTAAATTACTGTTCAAACCCCAGCCACTGCGCAAGATACCTGTACTTAAATCACTCTTCAGAGAGCTATCATCAATGGCTGAAAAGAAATCTATGCATGAAAATGACACATCTTACAATATTTCCACGAAGAGTAACACCAGCAAAAATTAACTCCAAAGTATTTCTTTATTGCTCATAAAAAAGATTACAATAACGCTTTTCACTTAACACACGACTCAAAGATCGGATGGATCAACTGACAAATGACCTCTTATTTAAAGATAAATCTTCCAATGACTAGTTCAAGTGATCATTGTCAAAGCAATTTCGACCGTCGAAGAGAATTACAATTTCTTTTAATCTCATCCATCAAAATATTAAATTCTTGAGGAAATTCGATTTTTTCAATTAAATGCATTTTAATTAACTCAAAAATAAAATTTTGAGTTAATTTCCTCAAAAATTTGATTTTGACTATCCCAAGGACCAAAGGCTTAAAATTTAGCAAAATAATTAATTTACCTTAGTCCCGAGACCTTTTAGAATTTGAATTTTAAGGACCCACGAATTTTACCTTTAGAAGACTTAAAGTTACCTAGGACCTATAATTAATTACATTTATGGCCTAGGATTTTAATTAATTTTTGGCCAGAAAATTTAATTAATTAACTTATGAGGAGATAAATTATTTCTCCAACCCTCAAGACATTTTACATCATCATTTTCATACTTTTACATCACAAGGGGGAAAACCCATTTGAAACAGACCCTCACAGACTACCCATTTCTGCGACACAAATATAATTCAACAGACTAAGCAATTTGTAATAAAATAACCTAACCAAATAGTTAGGATTATTCCCAAATCACTTTTACATAGACTCGATCTATAACATTAGGACTTGCCTAAGATCCCAGTGACAAAATTCATTCCAGCTTTGGGGTAAGGATAAAGGAAAACTCTGTCGACCATCCGAGAATGAATCGGTGAGACAAAAAAACTCACAGAATGTAGATCATCACTAGAAAAATAGGTTTACCTAGGCAATTACATACATGACACAAATTTGCTGAGATTATTTACATCATATACATGCAGAATGGGTTTACATTATAACATGACAATCAAGTTGATGACGAACGCTGGACAACAAGGACACATCAATCAGGCGCAATCCCTTTTGTGAAAAAATGGGGTGTATTTCTATGGGTTGTTGACACGTAGTGGTCAACATCTGGCTCTACTTGGGGACACGTTGCTGCACCGTAGGAATGTGAGAATCCAGAATCTGCATCCATGTAACACACAATATAACATAAGTATTGTCCATTCAAAAATCATCATATAACATTAAGCACATGAAAGATATAAGCTCTTCATTTATTAACTATCTAGTAATATGAAAAGTAAATCTAATCCTAAAACAGAAATGAAACACTGAAAGGACAAGGTGTAGGATTAGAAATACAATACAGAGGATGCCCCATGGGATCAAATGTCATCTTTGAAGAATAGCTTGAGCATTTGGCCATTCACAGGTAAGTCAAGTGGTTCGCCATCCAATCTGTTCAAGTGGAATGAATTTGGCTTGACAATGTCTCAGATAATGTATGGTCCCAGCCACAAATTGTCAAATTTCTTATGTTTTCCCAGTTTTTCATTCTTGCGATCCCAAAGGAGTACCATATATCCACCCTACAAAGATCTAGATCGAGAAGATTTATCAAAGATTTTCTTAATGTTAGATTGACTTTTATGTATATTATCAAAAGCTATCTTATGAGTTTCATCCAACTCCATAATCTGATCAATTTTATTTTGAACAACATCTTTATTAGTAGAAAAATGCTGAAGGAGTTGATACACTGGCAATTTCAGGTGCATAGGTAAAGTTACATCCAAGCCATAAACTAATTCAAAGGGTCTTTTACCAGTAGCTTTCTTTTTAGTAATCATATCTGCCCATAAAGCATACTTGATTTTGCTATCCAAAGATCGCTTATTATCTCCTACTATCTTCTTGATGATGGTTATGAGATTTTTATTACTTGATTCAGCAAGTCCATTACCCTGAGGATAGTAATTTGATGAATGAGATAAGACAATGCCATACTTGAAACAAAAATATGAAAATTCTGAAGAACTAAGAGCCTTGGCATTATTAGTAGTGATCTTAGCAGGGACACCAAATCTAATAATGATATTATTTTCAATGAAATCCATAATGAGCTTTTCAACGGGATTTTTAGCAGGGATGGCTTCGACCCATTTAGTGAAATAATCAGTAGTAGTCAAAATCCATGAGTAGCCATTGCTAGAATTTTCATGAAACTTCCCACTGAAATCCAGACCCCAATGCTGAAAAGGTGCCTTCACAACCACAGGTTGTAAGGGCAGGGCAACAAGCTTCTGTTTCCCAGTGAACAGTTGGCAAGCTTGACAACTTCTAACAAACTTGTGCACATCAGAAAAAATTGAAGGCCAATAACAACCAGCTCTCAGAATTTTGTGGGCAGTAGTCCTAACAGCATAATGACCACCACAAAATCCCGAATGAAACTCAAAAATTAACTTCTTGGACTCAATGTTATCAACACACCTAAGTACTATGCCCTCAGGATTTCTCCATCCAAGGCCATCCTTCATGAGGCAATACTTAGTGGCTTTTAATCTAAGAGCCCTTCTCTTATGAGCGACTAAATGGTTAGGACATGCAAGATTTAACTAGTAAATAATGTCCTTGTACCACGCATGCTCTCCTAATCTTTGTAGCTCAGGGGAAGCTGAATCGTTAAGACAAATCAAGCCAAGAGCTTTCTCATTACCTTCGGTCATCATTTGCGCCAAGCCTTGGACTTTGACTAACTTAATGGGTCTAATCTCTAAATCATATTCTTGTATTTTAGTAACCCACCTAGCACGAGTCCCTAAGGAATCAATTTGAGTTAATATATCTTTAACAACAGAATGTGGGACAAAAGCAATGATCTTGGAATAACCCACATAAGTTTTGAAGTGCTTAAGAGATTTGACTAAGACATAGGTTTGCTTTTCCATGGTATTGTAATTTAATTCAGAATTATGAAGCACTCTACTCATGAAAGCAATAGACTGCTCGTGACCATCCCTATTTTTCTACAATAAGACACCAGTGATGGTATCTTCAGAAGCGAAAGAGAAAATCATGAAATCCTTAGAGTAATCAAGACTAACTAAAACATGGGCTTTTGCAATAACACCTTTGATTTCTTGAAAAGCCTTTTTGCCATCTTCTTTCCATACAAATTTTACATCCTTTTTCAAAAAACTTTGAATAAGCTTAGCTACTTCTGCGTAATTTGGAATAAATCTTCAAAGAAAATTTGTTTTTCCAAGAAAAGATTGAAGGGATTTAAGATGGCGACTCACCTCTTCATTTACAGATGCTGCAATTAATGCATAAACTTCGTTGTTCTTGTTTTCTCAAATGACGAGCTTTTTGTCTGAGGTAGGCTGTATCGGTTCATTATCTCCGTCTCTGACACACACTCCTTTCCACAACTCATTGAAAATGAGGGTGTGTTTTATCATCCGGGACCATTCAGGATAGTTCTCTTTGCCAGTGAGAACTATTCCAACCATGGATATGATTGAATGCATTCTGTAAAAAAATTACTTCTGCTGATAGAAAAATACTTTTGCCAATATACAGTAAAATTGTACTTTTGGTGGTAATTTTTTTTTAAATTACAATTGAAAAGGGCATTCTCTCCATATAGGGCTTTGTATTGTCTTTGTCTTTAATGAAAATATAAAACATAGATTAGCTAGGCATTCTCAAAAGATTTCAAATCTCTTCCTCATATACCAATATGGACGCTAGTACCATGCATTTAGCGTAACAAAAAAAGGGGCTCAATACAATTCCATGTGTTAAACAACATTAAGAGTACATTCAACGTGTGGCTTTTAACAAATTTTACATGCCAAAAAGTCTTCAACGTATATACCAAAAACTTCAAAGTATATGCCAACGTTATGTGAAAAACTTCAAAGTATATACCAGCATCATTCATGTAGCAGACTCAGGCGCCTTTTCCATGTTTTTCAAAACCTGTTCTGTTTGGTCCTCCACATTGTTTGAGATAAACTTTCCAGTCTTAGGAATAAGACCTAATACACCAGAAACAAATACAAGATTGTTAGCTTTATTTGATTGAGAATAGGGAGCCAATGCTGTTGGTGCCTGTCCGTTTGTACACCCTCCTTCAAAGTAGCAGCGTGAACCATGTAGTGAGCTGCTCCGATCCATGCAAAAGGCTTGGGATGGCAGCTGCTGTGGCGTAATACTGCAGTCAGGCAACAGAAACCTGCTGCTTGCTGTGTTAATATTGTGAGGGCTCGTTTGTAAAACTCTGTGAGAGGGCCGCCATTCAGCAACGTCGCCACAACTTTGCAATGTATTGCTTTGAACAGTTCGCCAAGCGTGGTATGAAACAAGTCAGGCTAGCATACAACACAGCAACGACAATAGAGGGGACAGAGAGGAGTAGGCAGTGGACAGAGAGTAGTAGGCAGAGGACAGAGAGCAGTAGGCAGATGGGAGTTACAACTATTTTGGGAGCTGGCCCTGATACCATGTCAGACCAGGCAATAACTCCTCAACTAAAAATTGATTTGTGTTTATTCCTTCAGGTAGGTTTCATTATATACATGAGGGAGAGACTGTTCACTTCATCTCCCGATGACTATTCATATTACTTATTTATCTATTTACATTATATTCACCCAATCACGAGGATTAGGTGTCAACAAAAACCCTCAGCTGCTGCACTGGTTTTCTCAAGTTAGGTTTTTCTGGGGACATTTGTCCAAAATTAACGGTGTCATTTGTATGTGCGTTTTACTATTTTCTCAGCTTCCAGCGCTATTTTATTTCGCAGTTTATTTGTGGAAATCACAGTGTGAATTATTTGGTATTTGCAATGGCAAACTGTAAATAAAGTGTTAAATAAATTAACAATTAGGAAAATAATTTCTAGTTGCTGTGATAGATGAAATTTTCACATGTAGAAGAGTCAATGACAGAAAAGTTGTCCTTGGAGGGGTGTACTAAAAATAGAAACAATAACTAGAAGAGTTGCTATAGGCATGCAGGGTTGTGTTTCAGGAGCTTAAAGGGCTACCACCCAAGAGGGAAGTGGAGCATGACATCTAACTATTGGCAGACTGCCCATTGCCAAACATTGTGATGTACAGGTAGTCTATTATAGAAGCAAGTGAGGTGAAGAAATAGTTGCAACAATTTTTGGAATAGGGTGTCATTTGACCGAGTACATCATCGTGTGGGTCACCCGTCATGATTGTGCCAAAGAAGGATGGGACTTGGAAAATGTGTATAGATTACATGGCATTGAACAAAATTAGGCTCAAGAATAGGTACCCCCTTCCTGTTAAATTATGCAACTAGAGTCAAATTCCACTTTGGACATCTCATTTGATGGAGATAATTATTTCATTAAATTCCTCTTTTCGAGAGGACGAAAATCGACCTAAAGATAACTCAAATCAAACAAAGAAAAGTGTGTTTTCGAATTAAAGCCTGTTATTGCTCAAACTAGCAAGGGTCCTAGGAGGGGATCTTTAAGGGACAACTACTAGGTCAAGGGAAACAATGGTGCAATAGCCCACTGTCACCTCAACTAGAGCTCCCTACTCTTTACAGACTTTCATGGATGGGATGAGAACCGATATGAAGGGAATCACTAGATGAATGAGCCAATGAAGGGATAACGAGTGATTCCTAAGGGCCTGTTGTCGCGCAGATTGACACGACAACGCTCAGACCGGGGGCTGTCACTCTAATCCCCGATCCCTCCGTTTAAGCCTGTCTCCCGCGGCTAAGGGGGGTAGACCCTGTGAGATGATGAAGACCAACTGTCGACCAGTTGGTTGGGAGACACGAGACACGAAAAGATAAGCACTAAAAAATGATTTGATTAGTTAGCAGACCAGTGCCTTGATGATTACTTAACAGTACAACAGCGATCATTTATCATTAAATAACTTCGAACAATGCAAGATATCCGGTAAAATCACAATGATCAAAAACGACGTCCAGCAACTGAAGACTTTGAAAAGATAAATCACCACAAGAATCGTAAGTGTCTCGACTTGAAAATTTTAGATCTCAGTATGAAAGATAATCATAAAAAACAATTGAATCTGGCAAAAATGATTTTCCACGATGAATTTTATGTCCTTTTTTGACAAAATTTTAACTTAAAACAAAATTTAAAATTTAATCCTAAGAGGACATAAAATTCATCGTGGAAAATCATTTTTGCCAGATTCAATTGTTTTTTATGATTATCTTTCATACTGAGATCTAAAATTTTCAAGTCGAGACACTTACGATTCTTGTGGTGATTTATCTTTTCGAGGTCTTCAGTTGCTGGACGTCGTTTTTGATCATTGTGATTTTACCGGATATCTTGCATTGTTCGAAGTTATTTAATGATAAATGATCGCTGTTGTACTGTTAAGTAATCATCAAGGCACTGGTCTGCTAACTAATCATATCATTTTTTAGTGCTTATCTTTTCGTGTCTCGTGTCTCCCAACCAACTGGTCGACAGTTGGTCTTCATCATCTCACAGGGTCTACCCCCCTTAGCCGTGGGAGACAGGCTTAAACGGAGGGATCGGGGATTAGAGTGACAGCCCCCGGTCTGAGCGTTGTCGTGTCAATCTGCGCGCCAACATTTTTGGCGCCGCTGCCGGGGATAGAGTTTTCTGTCCCTGGGGTTTCATCGACATTCATCTTCTCATCTTCTCATCTCTTATTTGAGCTGGCAGTTTCAATATTTTGGCATCTTTTCATCACATATCAGCAGCATCTCTTCGGTTTTGTTTCTTGTTTGGGTGGCGACTCCATTTTATTATTTTTCCCAGACAAGAAGCCTCCCTCAATCTGCTTGTTGGTTTCTTTTTGGATCCTAGAATTAGATTCATTGTTCAAGTGGCGACTCCACCTCTTTCATTTTTAGATTTTCTTGAGCAGAGATCTCGTTCTATCATCCACTTGGTCCCTTATTATTCATCATGGATTATTCGTTTAAACCATGTCATTTTGATGACCTCCATGACGTTCCGGAAGTGGCCATCTCCAAATTACCTTTGTTTTCAATTGGTGATTCAGTCGCTGTAAAAAGGCATCTATGTTTGTTCACTCGCATAATGATCATATATTGTAGACCCTCTCAGTACGATCACGAAGATGTCAAAATGCGTCTTTTTGTCTTTTCCTTAGAGGGTGATGCTTTGAATTGGTTTAATAGTTGTCCTGAAGGTTCCTTCACCTATTTACAAGATATTGTCAATGCTTTTAAAGACAGATATGGTTATCCAGATAGTCCGCCTTGTGCCCCTAAAACTGTGCATCAGAATGAAAAAGGTCCAGTTGTCGGTGAAAGATTCCAAGACAATTCTTCATATCAGAATGTGCCATCCACTTGTGCCATTACAGATCAGACAAATGACAATGAAAAAGAAGAGCAAAAGCAAATTATACAAGAATTAATGTTGCTGGTGAAAAATATGGAAATCGATCAAACTAATTACGCCAAGGATGTCAGAACTTTATGTGCTCACCTGGAAAAACGTAATAGGGAGATGGAAATCATGCAAAATCAACATGCTAAGGAAATTGAGGCCATGAAGATTAATCATGACACAAAAATTAGTCTTATGCAAAGCAGGTTATCAGGCTTAGAGGAAAATGTGGTGACCATGAAAGCTAATCATGATAGCGAAATCAATTCTATGCAAAACAAGCATTAACTATGGGATGAAGAAATGAACTATCGATGACAATTTGATCATAATAATCGTTGGCTTACCAATGCAAAGCAAATCATGAGGAAGAGATAAAACCCCTATGCAGCATTGCTTGATGATCATAAAGGAAAAAGACGATAAAGTAATAAAAGATATGAAAGCTAATCAGATATGCTTTCAGAAAAAGTTATTAACCATGGAAGAAGATCATATCAGGGAAACCAGTGCTATAAAAGTTGAACACTCTAGCCAGATAAATCAGGAGCCTTCTCATTTGTCGCAACAAGCTCCATCGTACTATGAGGAAGTCATTGGTTCGATTGAAAGGTGGTTAATTGATGGTGATCCAGATAGACTTAAAAACGATAAAGATCAGATGCAAGATGATGAAAAATATATCACGCATATCTTACATATGTCATCTAAGAGCTTTGAAACAGAAAGTTCCATATCATCAGTAATCCAGCCTGCCAGAAAGAAAAAGCGCAAGAGAAAGAAAATAAGAAGAAGATTTGACACATCAGACGGCCGCAAGCAGCTTGATCTTCGGATAAGAAAGAGTCCTACCATATGCAAAATTGGACATGGTACATCCGACAAGCAGCCGACAGATTTGCCTGAAAGCAGGCAAATGCTCAGTATGCACTATATTGAACACATCTGATGCCATGGGCATCTTCTGTATCGTATTTCTAACCCTTTCCTTGTTTTTTGCCGCATTTTTGTTTTTGCTTTAGATAGTCGATAAATGAAGAGCTCTTATCTTTCCTGTGCTTAATGTATATGATGATTTTTTTTTTTGATGGACGCTACTTATTTTTGTATGGGTGCAGATTCTGGATTCTCACATTCCTGCAAGCAGCAACGTGTCCCCAAGTAGAGCCAGATGTTGACCTCTACCGGTCAACTACCCATGCAGTACACCCCCTGTTTCTTCGCAAAAAGGGGCAGCACCTGATCAGCGTGTCCGCGCCATCCTGCAGTCATCAGCAGCTTGATCAATCTAATTGTAAACCCAGTCTGCATGTATTAATTGTAAATAATCCTAGCAGATGTGAGTCGTGTTGTAAATTGCCTAGGTGGACCTAACTTTCTTATGATAATCTATGTCCCGAAAGGTTTTTCGTCTCACCGACACGGATCGGCAGAGTTTTCCTTCAAACCTGACCCCAAAGCCGGGATAGATTTTGTCATCGGAATTTTAGAGAATCCTAGTGTGTTGATCTGCTAGATTATATTTGTGTCGCAGAACT